>CM074925.1:26321112-26323612 GCA_037576815.1 Pangasius larnaudii
ACACACACACACACACACACACACACACACACACACACACACACACACACACACACACACACACACACTCACACACAAATGGCAACAAGGCATGCATTCTGTTCCTCTCTATCACTGCTTTAAATGATAACCCTCAACTGGGTAAAATGTGTTTTCATTTTCATGGACCATGTTTTTTTTTTTTGCTCGTGTGTGTGTGTGTGTGTGTGTGTGTGTGTGTGTGAATGTGTGTGTGTTTGAAAACCTGGGAATAACTGGGCATATGTTTAGCAACCTCTCAGTTTTCCCTCTCTCAGGTGTGTAAAATTAAAAAGATGATAATTTAATATGAGTCTTACGTTGTTCGCGTGTTAATCTCACAAATTTAACAGGTTTAAGCAAAGACCATTCTTTCTGAGAGTCACTCCATTCTCACTTTCTTTTAATGAATTTAGTAAATGCAGTTAATGCTGCGGCATCAGAATGTTGGTTAATATACACACTGATGAGTGAAGTGGCCCAGATTCACTATGTATGCTCACTACCTGGGGTTTAACTGAAATTCCGTTGTAGGCCGTGTGTGATAAAATGCTATGAGATGTTCCTGTAGAGTAACTTGCTAGCTAACTTTAGCTACATTTGGGCTATTAGGGCTGTTAAGTTTTTAGTAAGGAGAGGTAAAGCTGTAACTTTAAATTTTCTGACGTCTTCAGGACAGAAGAGTTTACGCTTCTTGTGGTTTCTCGGTGACATGACAAGCTGAGAAGCAGCTTCAAAAAGAGAAGCAGGTGAGGAAATGACTGTTTGTAGCTGCTATAACGTGAGCGAGAACAGAAACTGTTGAATGTTGTGTTGTTCTTTACTAGATAAAAATTGTAATCGTTGGTAAATTGCTGTGGTGTAAGAGGAATAAAACACTTAGGGATGTGATGTTATAGGATAATAATCGACTTTAGCGTGGTGACAGTGACTCGCCTTCATCACACCACCCTAACATTCACCTCCAGTTCCTTCAAAAAGTAACAATTTAAAGTTCCTCAAAAAGCCCCTCAGTTCTGAAATAAAGTTAATGTGGTGGAAAATGACCTCAAGTTCCTTAAAAAAACATGCTGTCCTCGAATCAGTGTGACACACACACACACACACACACACACACACACACACACACACACACACACACACCATGCCTCCAACAAACTGCAGTTTAAATAAAGACAAAACGTTTGACATGAAATAACCCAGAGCATCTGTCACCTAACATCAGACTGAGAAGGTCTTCACTTGTTAGAAGGTTTTTTTTGTTTTTTTTGCATTTATTTGAATATGCATGAGTATTTCATATTTCCTTTTTTTTAAATTCAGTTCATCAGGAGTGTGTGTATGATCAGAATTTCAGAAGTTTTAAAAAAAAACACTGTGTATCCTGAACATACAAACTGTGTATGATTATATGATAATAATAATAAATCATCATAATTCATCATTGCTTCACTGTTCCCATGGCGATGTCTGTTAAGTTATTTTCTTCTAGCCCTTTCTTTAGCTTTGTAAAATGGTTTTAATTTTCTACAGTGGAAGCTGTTGTAGGATTCAACATGGAACCTGTTTTCTTCGAAGACTGTAGAACAGGACTGTACATTAATCTTAAAATAACTCATATATATATATTTAGTTTCTATTTGTGAATAAAAGCTTTGAAACTGTTTAAGGATTCGTTGGATAATTCGGGTTTCTTATCCTCCTAAAAGGCTTCTACTTGCTAACCCTTCCATTAAAGAAAGGGTTCCATCAGAGACACATGGGTTCTACAAAGAACCTTTAAGGTTCCTCCAGAGAGACAGGCAGAGAACCTGTAAAGGTAGTTATAATATTATTACACAATATTTTCTTCTCCATGCCTAGAACCTGTTGGATGTTTAACATTTAGCTTCTTGGTACATGATACACTCTTAGGGGAAAAAAAGGGTTCTTCAAGGGTTCTTTAAGGGTTTTGTTGTTAATAATATTTATTATTATTATACCTGGAACATGTCAGGTGTCTTAATACTGAGTGCAGTCTTAGAGAAAAGGGTTCTTCAAGGGTTCTTCATAAAGAGTGTCCTATAACTCTCATAACTAGATAACCGTCTCTGACAAGTTTCGCTCTGTTGGAGGGTCTCGACTTAGAACCTGTAGGAAACTAATAATAATCATGGAGACAGGAAGGCTGTAGTGTGTGTGTGTGTGTGTGTGTGTGTGTGTGTGTGTGTGTGTGAATGACAGAAAGGTCAGCATGGCCAATATTTTCCCCATCACGCCGTGACAGCGGTGGTGGAGCAGGAGCAGATCTCAGGGTGAATCTGGGTGACGTGGTGCTCTGAGTGATGTGAACTCTAATCGGAGCTGAAACGCCGTCAGCAAACACAACAAAAACATCAACGTTCAAAACGGAGGTAATGACCAGAGGCGATAATCACACACACCGGCTCTCCGGTGAGGCGCAGCGGCGCAAAAACACCAACCAAACGCTCTGTAATCACAC
>CM074925.1:26326112-26353328 GCA_037576815.1 Pangasius larnaudii
ACACAAGCATCTTTTATATACATTAGATATTCATGATTCGCTGACTTTCTGAATGCAGATCTCTTACACAATGCTTTCGCACACACATAAAACTGCTAAATTACAACTTACTCAGATAAACAGATTTATTCAGGATTAGCAACACTGATAGTTTATAACAAATTCTATTCGAATGTAATTCTGAGAATTTTATTCGCACAGCATTTTTCATTTTCAGTACAATCTGTGTACAAGTATATAAGTACGTTTACAAGTAAGTAAAGAACTAAGTAAACAGTAAGTAAATACAGAGGTAAAGTCAATAAATAAGTAGGAATTATGTGTGTAGGTAAGTATTAAGTTGTAAGTAAGTAAGTAAGTAGTAATTACGTGTTCAGGTAAAGTTAAGTTGTAAGTAGTAAATATGTAACTTAGAATTACATGTGTAGGTAAGTATTAAGTTGTAAGTAAATAAATTTAAAAGATAAATAGATAAATAGTGTAAATAAATAAAAATAAATAAATAAAATAAAATAAATAGTGTAAATAAGTAAATAAATGTATATAAGTAATAAGTAAATATGTGTCTAGGTATGATTAAGTTGTCAGTAAATAAATAATTAAAAAGCAAATATGCAGTAAATTATTGTAGTAATGAAGTATTAAGTTGTACGTATGTAAGTAAGTAAGTACATGTAAATGTTGCGATTAAGTAGTAATTTAGTGTCTATTTAAAGTTAAATTGTATGTAAGTAAATAAGTAAATAAATAATTAACTAAGCAAATAAGTAGTAAATAGTAATTAAGTGTGTTGTAAGATTAAGCTGTAAATAGGTAAGTGCTAATTACATGTGTAGGTAAATATTAAGTTGTAAATAAGTAAATAATTCAGTAAGCAAATAAGTAAGTAATTAGTAATTACCTCAGTAGGTAAGTATAAATAAATAAATAAATAAATAAATAAATAAATAAATAAATAAATAAAGTCTGGTTAGGTAAGTCATTAATATTCTGCTCAGTGGTTAAAAACCTGAGCTAATGATTAGAGAGTCAATGTGACAGTAAAGGCTTTCTTCTTCTTCTTCTTCTTCTTCTTCTTCTTCTTCTTCTTCTTGTGTTCCTACAGTTTATTTACACATTTTAATTCCAGCACCTTGTACATAAATCTCCAACAAGCGATAGTGAAATAAAATGAAAATAATAAAGCAAAAAGAATATGGCTGTTCATCTATTTATGGAAGTCATTAATCCAGTCTATTAAAGTGTAATCCAATTAGCTTTTAATTGCTAGGATATCTTCTCATGTCACTCTGAGTTTACGCCATTTTATTGGCATTTTCACGTCTCCGTCATATGAAAGCGTCTTTTCATTCCGGACCTCACTGCCAGCTCATATTAGCATGATATATACAGAGATGTTCCTGAGACGGGGCTTGAAGGAGAATTCCGTGTGAATAAATGTATAAATATGGCATTCGCATTGAAGTCGATTTGCATAACTTTATTCACATATCACCTTTCATTCATAATGAAAAGTCAAGGTGAGTTATGAGAAAGAATAAGCTACAGGTAATAAATAAAACCACTCATAAATAATAACTCAGTATAGAATAAATAGTTGTTATATAAAACCATCAGTAGAATAGGACACTTTCGATATCGATCTTATTCTAACAGATTATTGTTTCTATAGTAAACAGTGTAGTGTATTTATAGTATATTTCACAGGGACTTGTTCACATAAACAGATTAAAAAATGTTTGTAATTGTTGACATGGTGAAGTTTTCTGTACGGAGATGTTTACTGAACATTGATGGAAGGAGTCTCCAGTGTCAGCGCTTTGTAACAGTCAGAGGTGAAGCTGTAACTTTAAGTTTTCGGACATCTTCAGGACGGAGGAGTTTACGCTTCTTTGCGGTGTAACATGACACGTTTAAAGAGTAGCGAGATGGTCGATGTTCTTGGATTTCTCTTCCTTGAGGATCCAGACACCCTCAGCACACCTCCACTGGTTGGCACCTCCTCTGGTTCTCTCTGGTTGTTGGCTGGGGGCCGCTGTTGAACTATTCATGGATTTGTGGGTTCAGGCAAGTGGAGGGACTGGTGCTCTGTGGGGTGCGTCCTGACCAGGCTCCTCCTGTACCTCACCAGGATCAGACCCCGTGTGCTGCAACCATCTGTCCTCGTCTGAGCATTGCATTTTTGGATGTTAAGGCTGTGCAACTTCTCACAGGTTCATCTTGTGTTTATCTTTTTTGCGTGGGTCCAAATCCTTGGGTCCATCCTCCTGCAGAGCTCGTTCTTCCCCCCTCTCAGTATCCCCTGGCGTATGTTTCCCCGAGTTCTTCAAAGAACCTTTACACCAGAAGGGCAACCAAAGAACAATTAAGGGTTTTAAGCTATCCACTTGGAACGTAGAAGCAACTCAGAATGATGTCTCGCCCCTTGTGCTTCAGTGTTGTGTTCCTGTCTCTTATCTAAAAGTGCATATTTTAGATTGTGCCATTTGTTTACTGAGTAATGAGAGTGACCTTTCTGTGCTGATGGGCGGAAATTATTTAAACTGCTCCAACCTGCATCTGTTGTCCTCAATAAAAAATTACTTCTGAACTTTTCAATTCAGAAATGTTTTTTTTTTTTTTTACAATCTGTTTGTTATTAGTCTTAGAGAATGTGGTGATACACAAGTGCATGAGCTGTTACTGTAGAAATGATAACGCATTAATATTAATGTTACAGAAAATTAGTCAACACCTTCTGACCAATCACTATTCAGACTTCAACAGCGCTGTGGTGTAAACGGATTTAAAATCAGTGCGTTATATGGTGAAGTTTTCTATAAGGAGATGTTTATCTAACAGCTAAGGAAGGAGTCTCCAGTGTCAGTGATTTGTAACATTTCGAGGTAAAGCTTCATCTTCAGTAACATGACAAACTCCAAAACTTTTTTGTCTCATTAACTACAAGAGAGAGAAAACGGGGCTGGCGAGGGAACGACTGGTGAAAGCTGCTGTAACGTAAGTGAGAACAGGAACTAACTGGTTTCCAGAACATTAAGTGTAACTACAAATCGATAAAAAGGATGATACGTTGTTCTTTAATAAATTGAAAACTGTAATAATTGTCAAATTGCAGTGATGGACATAAAACTCTTTGCTGTTATAGGACAATAAGTCAGATAAATAAACTCCGCCTGCATCAGACACACAAGATCTGATCAAGAGCCACAGATTGATGTTGTGTATTAAGGAGCTGAAACTCCAGGTAAGTGATTAGCATTCTCTCTTCCCTTCAGCTGCTCGATCGGTTCCCTCTGATTGTGATCTAATCTGTATTCCACACAGCTATTTGATGCAGCAACAGCTCATTGTGAGGGAGGGAAAAGCATGTGTGTTTATTTGACCTCGATGATTTGAGATTTAGTCGAAGGTCATGATAAATATGCAGGCTTTTATCTGTGGGAGTGGAAGAGTGCGATGATAAAAGCGCTTAATGCGGTCAGGAGAGCCTTCCTGTTCTACTTACAGTCCTATTATACCAATAACAGCGTGATTATACCCAGACATGGAACTCACGAGAGAGAAGTGATAGGATGTAAACACAGATTTTAATATTCAGGTCAGAATCCAGAGTCGAGGCAGAAACCGTCTTCATCGACAGGTTTATAAATGTTTACTTTTTGTTGTTACAGTGCAAAGAGTTACAATAAAGCCAAAATGCAGTTATTGTGCAGTATATTATAGCACTCGTTTTAATACGTTACGCTTTCTTTAGTAACCGCTCGTTCACAGGGACTTATATATAATAGTGGACGCTTCACACAGAGGGGAAGAAAAGAGAGAACTGTAAGTAAAGTAAGTGAGAACAGGAAGTAACTTGTTTCACAGACATTCCACAAATGTATGAAAATGAAACTATAAACAGATAAAAAATACCATGTTCCTCCCATGTTCCTTCAATAAAATACATCTATCTATCTATCTATCTATCTATCTATCTATCTATCTAGGTAGCTTTTAAGCATTAAAATTTATGAGGTGAAATAATATATATATATATATATATATATATATATACTAAGAGTGTCACAGAGAAAACCAAAGAGGTGTTTTTGATGTCGCTATCAGTTAGCATCAGAGCCAAATTCTGACTTAATCTATATCTGCTTAATTCAGCCACTGTGCGTCTTCTACAGCTTGGCTTAATGAATAAAACATGCATGCTGTATGAGGCATGGGGATTTAGCTCACTCCATCAAGCTTGCTAATCCTTTGAAGAACAAACATTAAAGCATATTCTCACCATCGCTACGCAGCACTGAAGGAAGGATTGAAAGGAAGCAGCGTCTCTAACAGGACTATGTTAAAAACTTAAAAACATAAAGGAACGAGAGACGCTTTCGGCTGTACACGTTCCTGGAAAGAACATTGTGAAGAATGCTAAGCATGGTGTGTGTGTTCAAGCTCAGCGCACGGTAATGTAATTACTCAACCATTTCACTGCTGCAGGCTCAAACAGACATATGGGATGCCACAAAAGTGTAAACGAGCGTTCCTGCTGTGTGTATCAGGATATTCTGTGCTCTCGGGGTGGGGAGGATGGTGTCCCTCTCTCTCCCACTCAATCGTTAACTAATAATAGTAACACCTCATTTACTGTGCCAGTCAGACACAGAGGCCACACCTTATTTATGAGGACTGACACATAGGCCACGCCCTCATTAGGACTAAGAGATAACGCCTTCTTCATCAGGACTACCAGATATTTAGGATATGAAAATACACTTTAGCCATGCCTCCTTCATTAGGACTAACAGACACGGAGACCACACCTCCTTTAATCAGATTTATATTAACACCTCATTCACTGGGTGAAGAGACCACGCCTCCTTTAATCAGATTTATATTAACACCTCATTCACTGGGTGAAGAGACCACGCCTCCTTCACTAGGACTAACAGATACAGAGGCCCCACCTCTTTCATTAGGACTAATGAGGACCCAGAGGCCACGACTGTTTCAGTGAGACTGACACGATATTCATATTCATACTGTGAGTTTCTATAAGGAAATATAACATTGAATATAAATTATTCAAATATTCACTAATGAATGATTTTTTTTTAACTTGGAAATGACCACAGTGTCCACCAGGCGCAGCACAAACCATCTCCCTCACTTCCACATCTCAGAGTCGTCGTAGCTCTTCCCCGGCCGAGTGAGCTGCGCACGCGCGCGCACTCACACACACACACACACACACACACCCTTAATGCCTCACATCACTCTGCTGCAGTGTGTTATTACGGAGCAGGCGCAGGTACAACGGAGACTTTTCAGACCTGAAATAACACCTTTAATGGAGAGTCAGAGGCTAATGACGAGTGAAAAGGATGAAAATCAGATGAGCGTCAGACCGCCACAATGAATTTAATCAGTGTGGTTTTTCAGACAGCAGTCTGGTCATCGATTTACTCAAACCCGTCAAGCCGGTGACATCTGTTAGCATCCGCACAACCACCACACTGTGGTTTACATTTATTTTTCACAAAGTTCCAAACAGTGTGCTCTTATTATCAGAGAGCACCAGGAACAAACCGGGCAATTTATTATAGGCAATAAAACACATCACCTAAAACATAAGAGCTGACTGAAGGAAGTAATTCTTTGGCTTTAGCTCACGTTGAGGAAACATTCCTCCGTAAATGAAGCAATGAGTGTGATTGAGTTGTATGTATGTTGTGTGGGTTATGTTTAGAGTTGTTTGGTTCGATTGTACATTTTTACCTCAAGTTGAATGCTTTGAGTTGAATGTTTTGCATCATACTGTATATTTCCATTTGTTCCATTTCAAGTTGTATGTTTCTAGTTATGTTTTGAGTTACACATTTCGAGTTGTACACACTGGGCTGCATGTTTTGAGTTGTACATTTTGAACGATGGATAAAGTTGTATGTTTTTAATTAAATGTTGAGTTGACTGTTTGGAGTTGTATGTTTCGAAGGTAAGCATTCCAACGTTTTGACTTGTATGTTTTGAGTTCTTTCTTTGTAATTGGATTATTTGAGTTGTTTCAAGTTGAATGTTTCTAATTGTATGTTTCGGCTTGTATTGTATGTTTTCGAGTTAAGCCTTGAAACCTGCATAGATCCAGTTGTATGTTTTTAGTTGTATCTTTCTAATTGAATTATTTCAATTTCTTGATTTGAGTTTTAGGATTTGAGTTGAATGTTTCTAGTGTAATGTTCCTATTTGAATATTTCAAGATGTTTGTTTTGAGTTGAGCATTTCAAATTGTGCAAGTTGAGCATGTCAAATTTTTTGTGACACTCAGACTGACAGACGTGATAGACACGCCTCCTACATTGAGACCGACAGGCACAAGGCCACGCCTTCTTTACTATGACCGATGAGTACTGAGGTTATGCCTTCTTCCATGGGATACTAACAGACACAACTGCCACACCCCTTTATACTAATGAGTATACAGGCCACGCCTCCTTTATGGGGCCATGGCTTCTTCATGGGAACTGACGGGGACAGAGCACTGATTTGAGTAATCAACAGCAATCAATTACATCATTCCCCATTTTTTTTCCCCAGAAAGCATTTGAAGGACAGAGTTTAGAAATGTGAACTCACACTCTCTGACTGACTCTTGTTCTTCGTCACACACTGAGGGCTGAATTATCCCGACATCAGTGACAGCTCCAATGCGTTCAGTGTTATTAGTAGATTTGTTTGAGTTTCATTCAATAATAAGATCAGAAAAACTTATCAGCTCTTATTACCAACATATTTTTGGATTATCACACGCACATCTGATGAAATTTCCAGCACTCTCTCCGACTTCTTATTCCGCTCTGAACTGTTTCCAAGGTAACTGAAATGAAGTGTGTCAGTAAGTGAAGTGGCAAAACTGGCTCTTGTGGGGCGAAACACAAATCACAGCCGAGGATCACAGCATTACTATAGTAATGTGCTTGTTTTGAAGACTTAAGAGTGATATACAATATGTGTATATATGTGCAAAGAGTAATATTTATCCTGTTCACAACATTCCCTACATTCACAAGGTGGCAAGCGACTGTTCTATGTACTATGTACATGAATGACAAGTTTACTGTCTGATGCACAAAAATGGAAGAAATACATAAATGTAGTTTCATCTTATTCTGTCATATACAACCTCTCATTAAACGTGTGTAGAGACAATACCATGAAAATTAAAGCTTGGAAAGAAGTAGCCGAGATCATTGGTACTTCTGGTGAGTGTCTGTAGCTAGTGTAGTTGGCTTGCAGTGGTGGTTCAATGGTTAAGGCTCTGGGTTACTCATCAGAAGGTCAGAGGTTCAAGCCCCAGCACTGCCAAGCTGCCAGTGTAAGGCCCTTAACCCTGTCTGACCCCAGCTTCCTAACAAGCTGGGATATGTGGGGGAAACAAGACTTTCACTGTACTGTATATGTGATAAATCAAGGCTTCTTCTAATCTGGGAACAAAGCTGAGCAAAAAACATGTAAACCAAATTCACAGTGTTTAGATTGTTTAACTAGCTTGCGTTTATAATACTGCCAGATCTGGACAATTCATGCTCACAAGCAATAACAACCGCGGTCACGAGAAATAAACTACAGGTGACACAAGAGACTTGTCGCTTGCTAATGTGAGTGTAGCATAATATTTTTGCCACAGGTTATCATTTTATATCTGATGGAAATGGAGCAAATTTCCTTTGGGGCTTAGAAAGGCTAAATCCACAAGTGTCCAACACCAAACATGTCTCAGATGATTGATTGTATATGATGTAAGGGCAAAATTGGCTAAAATATTCCTTTTAAAATGGGTCAGACTTAATGTAGAAAATATTAGATTTTCAGCAGACATATACAGAGTATGTGCCTGAGGTTTGGGATGTTACACACACACACACACACACACACACACACACACATGATTGGAGATATGGTGTGTGTTCAGCGTAGCGTGGTTGCTGTTGCCCACTGGTGCTTTTAAGACATCAGGGAATCGGCATCAGGCCGATGCACCCTGGCTAAAGCATCCTCATGAAAGACACTTCCTATTTCTTTTACTGCAAACATCAGCCTCCGTGGCAACACCTTGTTACCATGACAACCACATCCTGCTTGAAAAGGAAGGAGTGTCAGAAAAAAAAAATCACAAAATTCTCTGATAGTGTTCTGTAAATGGCACACGTTTCATTCGCACGTTCCCTTTTCAAAAAGTGCATAATTTCAATAAAGGCTCTGATAAAAACGCCAAAGCGGTGAGAATTGTGGAAAGAAAGCAGTCAGAAAGCGAAAGCAGGTCTATTTGCTCAAAACATAATGAACCGTACGGCTGTTTGTCCCCACGAGCTGCTCAAACCCAGACGGCTTGGTCATGCTCCAGTTAAGCACAAGGGCTCTTTTTTCCTTTTGTCTTCCGGAGCAAAGCGCTGCTGGCAGCTTAATGACACAAAGGCGATCGATCTTCAGCTGTAATTTATGTTAAAGAGACTGCACTCCTCGAACACCATTTACATGGGGACAAATCGAGAGATCTCAGTCTTGTGTTTGCTGCTCCATTTGTTTTATAGATCGACGTCGCCTGTTTATTCTGACCGAGGAACAATTTGTTGCAGTTGATCAATAAATGATTACTAGATGTTTTTTTTTTTTTTTCTCGTTAGTTTTTTCCCGCAGGCTAAATTCTCTGGACAATTCATTCACAACAGCAGCCGAACAAACAGCTTTCTACAGTGATTATTAACATGCCAGATTGTGCTCCACGCTGACCAGCAACTCATCCCAGATAGAAGAAAATGAGAGATGGCCCTGTGCCGCAGCCACGCTCGCTGCTTTCATCTGGACCACATGCCGGCATGGAATGGATCCGGCTGCCAGAACACAGCCGTATCCCGCGTGTGACATGGACCAGAGCTTACAGCTGAGCCACAGTGGAAATACTGCACAAGTATTAGATATGGTTGGTTGCTTTTGGGCCTGGTTAATTTAATTGAACCTCAGCGTGATCACCCCAACCCCCTGAACCACTGATGACTCCATTCAAGTCTACATTCTGTACATATTTAGCTACTGTAGTGATCCCATCTTATTAAGTACCTTATCAGTAACTTTAGTGCCCAGTGGCCATGAGTTGCTCTCGGCAGGAGAACAGATACAACGACTAATTGGTTAATAGAGCTGCTTACCTTTTACCTTTGGGACATTCACTTGCACTCTGCACACTAATATGATTAAAGCTGTATACTATATCACAGTTACTTTTGCTTCAGCATTTTGCAGAATAAATGTCATTAAGAAACGTCTGCTAGGAAAATAAAGCCTCCTTGCGGTGCTACAACAGTACATTTATGTCTCTAACAGCTAATTCACGCAGACTTGTACAGCAGACACTCCACATGACACAACGGATGAAATGTGTGTAACCGTTGACATGATGGAGTTTTCTGTAGAGAGATATTTATTTGACATTTGTGGAAGGAGTCTCCAGTGTCAGCACTTAAAGCAGCAACTTTAAGTTTCCCAGCATCTTTAGGACAGAGGATTTTGCACTTTCTTGGCAACGTGATTTCTTGATAACACAGCAAGCTGCGATTTATTTTCGTCTTAGTGACTTTGAGAGAGAAATAATGAGAGACTGGTGATCTGTTGATTATTTTCCTACAACAGCACACACGATCATGTTTTAGTTCTTATTGGACTTATTGGTCAAAGAAAAGTGAAAATTGTGAACTGTGAAATTGTGAACAAAAAAAAAACACGATTCCTATTTCAGCAAAAAACGAGTAGTTGTGCTTGTACATAAGAATGATGGTCCACATGGTTTTGCGTTAACTATTGTGTTAACCTGTGTAGGTGGCCATGTAGGGAACTGTATGACGTTAAATGGATGGATAGATTTGGGTCATTTGCATCTCACCCTCTCAATGCCATGAACACTTTTAAACTTGTCTGCTTATAGTTACAGTTTTGGCACACAATACTCTTTGCTACTGCGTAATACTAGCAGAATGATCTTCTATGTGGTGTGGACCCCCAGAAGAGCCATTATGGTTGAAATGGACCTTACTTAAAACCTAATGTTCTTTTAAAATAATGAGGGTAACATGCAGCATAATTCCCTATAAATTCCCTCCTGATGGAGAACACAAATGTCTGGAGGCATTGCTTGTTTAATCAGGGAAAACGGTGGCTAGATAAATGTATCTACAGGGGGAACAGCAATGAAATTAAAGCAACAACTCCTGCAAATGTATCGTAGTGATTGCATGGCTGTAGGGGACGTCACCTCAACTGCTGCATAGGGAAATTAACGGCTACAACACACAGGAAGTGGGTGCATGTTTGTGAATGTGTGCTTCTCTCCTGTGGACTGAATGAAAAGGTTTTCATTTCCTTTCTTCCATTCGTGTAAGGCACAACATGTCAAGAACCTGTCCACATACAATTTTTTGGCAAAATGAAGACCAGAACATCACTGTTTTTTTTTTTTTTTTCCTCCAGCCATGAGTCTTTTTGTGAGCTGGACAGATGGGCTTTATGTTCTCTCATTTTCATCTCCATCCAGATCTGGAGGCTGTGCCATGAAAACACAACCCTGAGATGCATAATATCTTTAAACCTGCCTCAGTGGTCTGATTAAAATAAAGCTCTTTGCACGTCCTGTTTGCAAGAACGTTGAAAACAAAACTGTGCGTCTGAGGTACTTTAGAATAACGTGAAAGGCAGGAGGAGATTTTCCCTACGGGACTGATTTAGAGAAAGCGAACTGAGGTGCTGAGGATGAAGGTGACTTCTGGATGAGGATGAAAAAAAAAAAACACACTCAAGTAAATATGGCAGATTAAGTCATTATTTCAGCAAGCACACAGCTTTATGATTTATTCATCCACTTAGACAGTCTCGCTCAGAGTGAATGGTGAATGTAGAGGTGACTCTTACACACACTTCTGAACAGAGAAGACAAAAGGTTTCATAAAGGAGTGAATGTGGCTGTCTACATGAGCTGTCCATCGAGTTTTTAATGCAGATTTTTGAATTAAAGCCAAAAAAAAATACCGTAAATACTGCAGACATGTTTTTGGACTTGACTGAGGTGAAGTCAATAAAAGTAAGTAATGAAAATGTTACGTTTTTTTTTTCCACTTGACCAAAACATTTCTAAGAAAAAGAATTTTTGTAAATGTATTTTTGTATTTGCGTATTTTTAGAATTTGACGTGCCAGTGGTGGATGGATAGACACGCAGAGTCAATTGGATAGATGGTTGCTAAGTAACAGTTGACTTCATGTAACTACAGATTGATGCCATTGTACAGATTGATACGGGTTTCGTGGGTAAATTTCGATGTTATATTTTGCAGTGGTACTTTCTGTAGCTCCTGTCTGGCTCGCCAGTTGTTAGATTATCATAATATTTTCAGCTCCTGTCTGGTTCACCGATTGTTAGATCATCAAATTAAATTTCAGTGGTTTCTACCAGATGTTCCTCTTCATATTAGACATATTTCTCTTTCTTGTTTCACCAAGTGTTTGGGAAACGTAAGGAAAAATCTCCATTCTGTTTCCGGCGGGTGCGTTTTTATTAAATATATAAGATACTGTTGATGTTCATAAGTTGAGCGACAAGATGTTATAAATACATATACATGCTGTGGTGTAGTGGTTTTGTCCTTGTGTGTGTGTGTGTGTGTGTGTGTGTGTGTGTGTTTATCTCTTTGTGTCAGTGTTTGTCTTTTATTTATGTCTATATTGTATTTGTGAAAAGCAATAAAACATTAAAAAAAAAAATGACCCTTTTCCCGTCATTCTTTATCACATCTTTTTTCGGATGTGATTTTTATTTTTGATTTTTTTTTTTTGTTCTTTACACATAAATTTAAAACTTCCAGAAAATGCAGGTGGCTAGAAAGCACACAGTCTCTTTCTCACTCTCTTGTTAGCTTTTTTTTTTTTTCTGGCATGCAGTTGTCATACTTCTGCCAAAACTGTGCATTTGGCTCCACAAAACGGCATCACCTCAGTCACCGCAGCTCTCGCTAATGAACCACATTATTCAGTAATATTTGGCAAAGCTTCTCATTTGTGTGAGCTTCACCGTGATGGAAAAGCTACAACACTAGCATGCGAGAGAGTCCAGCTATCTAATTAATGCATCGGTCCTACATGAAATAAACCCAAACACTCACTGCGTGACTCATTTCATCTTGTCTCATGGTTTCATTTAGAGAGGGGAAAAACTCACAAAAGGTTATATAAAGCTTATGAAATAAAATAATCTCTCACTGTATTTGAGCAGAAGACTGTAATTAGATTCTCGGCTGAGAATCCAAACAAATCTCTCTGCTCTTGGAAAAAAATGTGCAGTTTATTTTTACACCCCGTTCCAAGAGCCACAGCAGACTCAGATATTAAGCAGCTATATCTGGAACATTACCACATTATTTGTTACTATAACAGGACAAAAAAAAATGCTGGTTCTTCCATTCAAGTTCGTTTACTCAGTCTGTGTTAATTGGAGATACGTGAATTGTGATATCAGTGAAATATCAGTGCGCAGCGAGCAACAGGTTTGCGGCGTTTTTGCTCACGTTGCTCGCTTGTTAACGGAGTTAATGCGAATGTGATGAATTTCTGCTAAGCTTCAGAGTTTAGCGAGGAGCAAGAGTTTGAGAGAGAGAAAAAAACTCATTCTGTGTCTCATTATAGAACTGATGTAAATAGTGATGGTATGCTGTAGAGGTCAGAAAGCAGCCATGTGACTGTTTCCATGGTGATACTGTTACGTATTCCACCATTACCACATAATTAACATGCTGACAACTGCAGGAAAAATGTAGCCGGTTGGTTCTTTGGTCTTGCAACTGTAGTTTGAAGCTGCTTGGGTTTTCTTTTTTTCTTTTCCTGGTTTGAGTCTTCTCATGCCACTCCTGGCTGGCTCGCTGGTTGTTGTGTTAGATTAACATAATAGCTTCGCAGCTCCTGGCTGGCTCGCTGGTTGTTGTGTTAGATTAACATAATAGCTTCGCAGCTCCTGGCTGGCTCGCTGGTTGTTAGATTATTGCATTTTTAAGATCTCAGCACTTTTTAGATTCTAGTAGTCTTTTTAAATCCGTTCCCCTGCCTCACCATTTGCTAGATTATCATGGTGGTTTTGCAGCTCCCGAATGACTCACCATTTTTAAAATGATCATTTTTGCAACTCCTCACTGACTTGCCGTTGTATTTTAAGATTCTGTCTGGCTCAGCAATTTTTAGATGATCATAGTCTTTTTGCAGATCCTGGCTGGCTCGCCAACTGTTAGACTCTCATAGTATAACTGTATCGTACTTCTAATGTCACACTGGCTTGCTAATGTCAGCTCCTGTCTTTCTCACCACCTGTTTATACAGATTATAATGTACACAGTATATTTCTATACACAGACAAACAGTAAGCAGTTTTTTTTTTTTTTTTTTTAACAAAGACGTTCTCACCAATGAATTTCTCATTCACCTCACAAAATGTATGGCCAGTGAGGGAGAAGAAAAAGCTCACAGACTGATCCAGTTGGCCAGCAGTAATGCTAATACAGTCTAAAAAAACTGGCACCCAGTCATATTCATGTGTAATTGTTGTCTCAAATGGTTCTGCTGTCATGGGAATATAGGCATTACTTTTCAAGCTGTATAGTCGGGGAACACATTATAATGATTTATTTATTTATTAGTTTGTTTATTTTTGCTTTTTTAAAAAAAATATCTCGAGATTAAACATTGTCGATTTGTCGATTCAGCGGCTGTTTTGTGTTTTTGTGTTCGTCTGAGCTTCTGCCCGTGTTTGTGTGATGTGCTGATCTCATGATTTATTATGATTCATCACGCTTTAGGCTTCTGTGTTCAACATGGCCATCGTATATCTCAAAGTGCAATACTTTAAAGACTCCATCATTTATTCATTAATGGCGGTGTTTGATCGTTAATAATGCAGAAGCTTGGCGACATTCCTGACTCGTGCAGACGTAGAGACTGATTTAAAGCTCTGCATCGTTAGCAAGTGGCCTCTGGGTACAATCACAAACACGGGACACGACTTAGCTTAAAATAACAAATTCATCATTTCATTTCAATTAAAATATATCATGTAATATTAATATCGATTAACACTTCTTTTCTAGCATCAATATCTATCTACCTGTCTATCTATCTATTTTTAATTGTTCATCTTTCACCTTTATCTTTTTTTTCTCTTTCTCCTTTTCTCACTATCTCTATCCATCTCCTTTTTAATTCTATTTTTCATTCAGTTTCTTTTTTTTATTTTTTCTTGTTCGCTTTCTTGCTCTTCCTGGCTGGCTCACTAATTTTAAAATGATCATAGCATTTGCCCGTTTCTCTCATTTTGTCATCTTATCTTTTTCCTTTCTCCCTCATTTTCCTTTTTTTCCCTTTATCTTACATTTATTCATTACTCTGTTTCTCTCGGGTTCTTTTCTTACTCTATCCCTCCCTCAGTTTTTTCTCTCCTTCTTTTGGTCTTTTTCTGTTAAGGTTCTTTTTCCTTCCTCTATGTTTTCAGAAATTTCCCTCTTTCAGTTTTTCTTGCTCACTTATTCTTTCTACCTTTTGTTTTTATTTTTCCCCCTCAATCTGACTCAAGTTAGAAAGGGAAAGTGAGGACAGGAACCAACTTATTTCACAGATGTTCCACAACAATAAATGTAACTATAAATAGATAAAAAGCATGTCATTCTTTAATATATCACCAGCTGTGGTTACAGGAATAACAGCAGCACTCCACCGTGTTTTATTCTTTCCTTGATATGGCCTCTCTCAGTTCTTTTCAAGGATAGAGTAGAGAAGAGAAACAACACACAGCATTGCAGTAGTTAATGGAGCATTTAGTTCCAGTCTGCCTAAGACTTTGTGTGTGTGTGTGTGTGTGTGTGTGTGTGTGTGTGTGTGTGTGTGTGTGTGTGTGTGTGTGTATGTTCGTGCTTGGCTCACTTCTAGCCAATAACACGCCCTTGCAAAGCATCTAGATGGCACATCGCATCTGAAGAGCACTTTGACTCTGAAGTGCCAGTGCACTGAGGATGAGTGTGTGAAGAAGCTTTGCAGAGAATCCAGGGTTACCATCCAAACCGGAAGGCATCATGGGTAATCAACTCGGAGCCCACTGGCATGTCTCCGGAGGATTATCTGCAGTAGATGAAAGAACCATGAAGTGTGAACATGATCGTAAACAGATTAGACACCTAGCTCGCTCTATGACATTGTTATGTACTCGGTCACTTGGCCACCTTTCTGCTGCTCGCTCTCCTTTACATTCCCATTCAAAGGATTTTACATGTTTATTAACAAACATGCTCACATGTAAAAAAAAAAGTGCACACGACGAAAAAATTGCACATGCACTGTACAGAGACAGGACACAAGCGCATAAACTTGGTATGTGCTCTGTTTGGGTAAAAATCCAAAAATCCTAATAAAGGTTAATCAAAAATAATCCATGATCAGAAACTAGGAAAACAGGCAAAGGTCAAAACCAGGAAGTACAAATAAACACAGAACATCCTTTTCAGACTTAATGAAAATAATGACTTTGCGATGATACATTAACACAGAAGAGTATGCACAGGCAAACTAATCAACAAATGGCATGGAACAGGTGAACACATTAGGGTAGCAAAACTATGACAAGATGAGGGGTAGAAAAGAACCCAAAATATGAGCACATGTCCTTGTGATGCAAATACAAAAATATTTATTTAGTAATTTCACAATTTTGTATCCCAACTCATTAATTCAAGAGGAAGTCTTTGTTTTTTTTTTTTTGGTATGAGGCTAAATTTATTTGCTAATGTTAAGAAGTCAGAAAGGAGCATAAAAAACAAAGCAGATGTATTTTTCTTTTTTAATTCTAAGGTGGACATTTTGTTTGGGCTTTTTTTTTTTTTTTTAGCCAAATCTAAATGAACATTTCTGCCAAATATTTGATTTCTGGCTGGTGATAAAGCTCTGAAATCACTGCACGCCCATCATTCTGCCTCTCCAAATGAAACCATGTTGAGTAAATAAGATGAGTCATGCAGGGTTTATTCATGTAGGACTGATGCGCTAATTGGACAGTTGGACCCTCTCAGTTATTTCACATGCTACTATTGTAGCTTTTCAATCACGGATACGGTTATGGATACAAAGCCTCGCCAAATATTAGTGAATAATGCAGTTCGTTAGCGAGACTGTGAACAAGATGATGGTGATTGTTGCTTTTCCATTTATTTGGTATTTTGCCAAGAACACAGCAACCAAATGGCAGAGTGAGGAAAAAGAAAAGAGAAACGTGATTTCCAGCCACGTACTGAGGTGACATGGGGCTTATTTTTTGATAAGGCATGTCCATGAGTTAATATTTTAAGGCCACAATCTAAGAGATGCCAAAATCATGGCTGCAAATTGTGTATGTGGCGGAACATCATACTTAATATGTTATACTTAATACATGGCCTCCAGTCAGTTACTTACTGGGAACAGGCGAAAACGTCCGCATGCTTTGAGAATTCACTTAATGTGACTAAGGCTAATAATCCACGTCTCCAGTGTGTTTTTATGCGACATTTTAAGACTGAGTAAAGTGTAATATTATTAATCATCTCCATCCTTAGCTTCCTGCGGCCACAATTGATTTCTCCATCTGTCTCACTCATTCTAGTTAAGTATTTCCTGGCTACATAATATTAACAAGATATTAATTTAACCACCATGTCACACTCAGTAGCCACTTAATTTTATGTCAGATTTGTGTTTGTGTATACATTTCGTGTTTCCTAACTAAAAGACCAACCTATAATTAGAACAGGCATCCAGCAGGATTTTCGGAGGTCTGATGCATGTGTCAGTGTTGCCCCTTGGCAATTTGCCTTCCTACACAATTTCTCTGTGTTTCCAAGAAGGCCAGATGGTAACAGTGTGTGTTCTGCAAATAATAACAGTGAGGATGCCCTAAAATATTGTAAGGAAGGTTTAGAAAATATTGCGATCTAGTGATGATACGGTCTCCAGTGCTGTGCTGGTAATTTTAGTGCCTCTTTTTTTTTTAAACTTTAATTACTTTGTCCAGCTGAACAGAGCACCATGCCAACTCTGAACATCTCGAAAAGTCTGAGAAAACAGAAATGGAAACTACAGACACCTCAATATAAATAAATAAATAAATAAAAGATGTGCTATGTAAGGAATTAAACACTGTGTTGTTGTTAACGCACCACCCCGAAGCTGCTTATTTTCCTGTAACAGCATGGTGTTTTATTCCTCTTAAACCACAGAAATTTACCAACAAGCACATTTTATTTTATTTGTTAAAGAACAATATGTCATACTTTCTATCCATTTATAGTTACATTTAATGCTTTGGAATGTCCATGGAAACTGCAAGGGTAAACTCCTCTGGCCTGAAGATCTCAGGAGGTGGCAGCTTTATGTCTGACTGTTCCAAAGTGCTGACGCTGGAGACTCCTTCCATAAGTGTTAAATAAACAGAAAACTTCACCAGCGAGAATTCAACAGTGCTGTAATGTAAAAGGTGATGTTCAGGAATTACTAGAAATAAGTGAGTAAAATTGCATAAGATCTGTGATAGCTGTTGAAATAAGCACTTTTAATCGACTCTCAGCCTTTTAGATCTGACTGTAGTTAATACAAACATTGTGACAGAAAACAAGAGTGAAGACTTTCAACATATCTGAAGACAAGAGGAGATCATAGGCTTGGAGTGTAAACCGTCATGATAAAGACTTTACAAGAAGTGAAATGACAAGTGATTTCTGAGAAACCCGCATGCACTCTGACCTTCGAACCTTTAATAAACGAATTATGGTAGTGATTCAGCTGAAATTTTCACTTCATGTAAGAGCTGACAGAACGTTTTCGAAACTGTGTCATCTGACGAAGTGAAAAAGGTGAAAGATGGAGAGATTCGCTCTGTGTTTGCTGCCAGGCGTTCTCTTTAAGCACACTTTACTTCTCTTTAGTGCTTTAGTGTTGAACAATAGAAAAGGGTTGAGTTTTTTTTTTTTTTTACGAAACGATATTATATATTCAAGGATTTCGACCTTCAATAAATCTAATGATCAGCACAATAAGTAGCTAGCGAGTTTCAAGCTTCTAAATATGCACTCGTTCATTAAAAAAGGGTTTAAATGTTATCATTTCTATGGTAACGGCTCATAAACAGATTAAAAATGAGTGTGTAATCATTGATATGGTGAAGTTTGCTGCAAGGAGATGCTTATTTACCATCTATGGAAGGAGTCTCCAGTGTCAGCGCTTTGTAACAGTCAGAGGTGAAGCTGTAACTTTACGTTTTTTACGACATCTTCAGGACAGACGAGTTTACGCTTCTTTGCGGTTTCTTGGCAACACGACAAGCTGCGTTTTCTTTTGTCTCTGAGGCTGGTGAGGGAACGGCTGTTTATAAGTAAGTAGCAATACTAACTTATTTCATGAACGTTAAGTGCAACTGTAAACGGATAAAAATTATGACTTGTTCTTTAGTAAATGCACAATTGTAATCACTGACAAATTGCTGTTGTTTAAGAGGAATAAAACAGTTGGGGACATTGCTGTTATAGGAAACTGATCAACATTAAAAGTACCTCCGCTTCATCACGCCATCCGTCATTGATTATTTTCCTCTGTCAGCGTGATTTTGAAGTGTTTTATTCTTATTCATTAATACTTTATCAGTGTTGCCTCTAATTACTTTATCCATGTTGCCTGTAAACTTTTATCTGGTATAATTCAGCTCTCCTTTCACGGAGCTCAGTCTCATTACAGCGCTGTAATGCAGGACGTCAGGGACGATGTGTGCTTGGACAGGAAATCTATGCGATTAGAAATTAGCTCGGAGTCCCTGGTGTGCAGCTGAAGTCTAACAGAATGACGACGCCTACACCAGACATGCACTACAGTTAGAGCTACAGCACAAGCTCAGAGGCGTCTTCCAAACCAATATCTCCTGCAGAAAAAAAGGACAGAATATTGTATTCTATCAGTTAGGTATGAGTAATGTGAGAAATGTGTCATGTTTCTCCATAACGAGGTTTTTTTTTTTTTTTCCAGGTGTGTAAAAGTATACGCTGGGGGAGATGAGGGAGAACATTCCGAAGCTTCCACCTAGACATTTTTGTATTTCGTATTTAATAATAGCATGGAAAGTTGTGCTTGTTTCTGCGCTGTGGGTTTCCATGAAAAGGCGATCTGCAGGGAGCTGTGCTGCTTCAGCAGAGCAGAAACACACCGTTCTCACTCCTGACAAAAAAAAGCATTAACGGACCGTTTAAAATACCAAAACACCAACGTTACACCTGATTCACTGCGCAGGTAGGAAGGTCCTGCTGTGAGCTGTGAGCTGTGAGCTGTTCTACATTAACACTTTTATCCTGGTTTGGTAATAATTCAAAAAAGAAGCTTTGATGATTAAAGGTTCAACACTCACTGTAGCAGTAACAGTGAAACGGAGAGATAAATGAGTGGACAGTGAGTGGAAAATGACCCTTCCGGGACCTTCCTCCCTGCTCTGATTGGACACTGATTGCATTTCAGTGTGTCATGACTGCAACTCGGTGATGAAAGAGAAATATAATGCAACTGGGAATTATATTCACTTCTGAATCAAAGTCAGAGTTTAATTTTTTTCAAAAATTGGTTGTTTTTCCTTAAAGAGACCAAGCAACATAAAATTCAGGCAGTTAACGTCATGCTTTTGTAGCATTTTATTATTTCCTACATGCCACTAATGACGAGCAATACTGTTTGTGTCTTCTGTATCGCTGGTGTGGCTGCATTTCACTCCAGGGCAAAATCCTCGTGAAAATAAATGAAGTGTGAAGAAAAGAATATCACAAGAAAATTCATTCTGTAATATATCAGTATGAAAATAAATGACTCATGTGAGTCATGAATCATGTATACCAGTGAATCATGTGTTCTCCCTTGGATCTTATAATAGTGTAGAATAAGCAAATTTTGCTTTGTACAGTCAGTTGTCATGCTAACGTGATGAACGGGATGAATCTGATGGATCTAACAGATGAGGTGGTTTGAAAGTTTGGAGTCCAGTGGCTTGGAGAAGAAGCGTGGAGAGGAGTCAGACAGAATGGAGAGAATAAATCTGTGGTTATTTCACCTGTAAGGCTTCTGAGTTTATGTACCATGAAAAAGCTCATCTTTTGGACAAACCCTTATGAGAGATAAAAATCAATTTAACAGGTGATATGGGAACCTCGTTCCCCTGAGCGACATCACTTCGGGAAAAAAAAACAACCTAAGAATGGACAGGAAATACAATCTGACCAATACATCCCTGCCATATTGTCGAGGATATGTGTTTATGAGTAAATAACTAGGAGCGGATTTATTTCTCTTGCATGAAGACAACAATTCAAATATTTGCCTTTATATGAATCTTGGCTCAGACATATCGTTTCTAAAAGCTTGCTCATAGAATCCAAAGGTCTGAATCCATAAGAACTGTTTATATGGAATCAGTTATGAAAAAATAATCCTGTCTTCAATCTGATAAATTCCAACGTAGCCCTTTGTAAAATTACAAAGAAGGCTAAATGTGCAAGTAGGTGATTTACAAAGAATAATTACTTCATAAGCGTTGTCATTTCACAAATTTAATACCTGTCCTTCAGTCGTATTGATTCGGGCACTATGCACACATGCCTTCACTCCTAGGAGCAATTTAGCAAACTAGCATGTTTTAGGAGAGAACCGGCAAACCCGTAGGAACCCACACGATCACGGGGTAAACGTGAGGTGGCAACACTACCCCCTGCACCACCCAACACACACATCAAATAGTTTTCTCATATAACAC
Source organism: Pangasius larnaudii (assembly GCA_037576815.1). Taxonomy (NCBI): domain Eukaryota; kingdom Metazoa; phylum Chordata; class Actinopteri; order Siluriformes; family Pangasiidae; genus Pangasius; species Pangasius larnaudii. The sequence continues at coordinate 26,346,981 of CM074925.1, forward strand.
CATCCATACAATGGCCTGTCCATTTCCACGTCACGTAAAGCGAGAGTGGGAGGAAGCTCTAGAGCGTTCGCTTTCAGATTTCGACTGAGTGACAGCAGTAAAGAAGACACACTCGTCCTCGACATCTATCAGGTCACGGCTTATTGCAATTTACATTTACTGTTTACATTTCTCTAAGGCTAAGGCAAACAGATCCAAGCTGTCCAAAACGCCACCGAGTTTGAGTTAACCTCGAAGGATATTTCTCTACCTGCAGCACATGAAGAAATGATAGCATTTTCCACGCGCCTGGAGGCGTTTAATATTACATACGTGGAAAAAAACGCAACCTCACTCACACGTGAAGGTGGAGCAGGTCATATCTTTCCTACAACTGAAGAAAAGAATCAATAAGAGCACCATCGCATGATTTTTAAAAAAAAAATGTGGTTGACATTTTTCCTTTATTAATGACCATGTCTGTATGTCCTGCTGCACATACATAAATGATGGAAAAATATCTACAAAAATTTAATAATAATAATAATAATAAAGATTAATAATGATAATAAAATTGATTTTATTTTGCTCATATGAAAGACATTTTTTGTTGGTGCTATCAAGTTTACACCTTAAATATAAGCCTGTATGTCATGTTGCTTTATTTATTTATTATATGATCAGCATTGATGTGGAAGAAATTGGGGAAGTTGAATTGTGGATCAGTTGCAGGAGTCGAATGGTACCAGTGGAAGACCTACCAGGAGCAAGGTGCAATCATCTAATATCAAGATGGCAAGAAACTTAACAAGCACCTGAGTGGTCTCCGGATCTTCCTGAAACCTGCATGACCAAGAAAGGATAGCAAAGTGAGGAGAGAAGGTTAGTTGGTAGTCCAGAAGGTTGAGTTCGTTGCCTGATGGCGGGGTCTGAGAGTTCTCCATTGAGGCAGATCACACGGGGATGCATCTCCAGGGATGTACAGCAGCTCAGTCTTGCTGGGATTTCGTTTCAGCTGATGAGCTGCTATCCATGATGAGATTCCCAACAGAAACATGTGCGTGTCTGATGGAGGGAAATGGAAGATGAGTTGAATGTCATCAGCAGAGAAGTATGAAGAACTACGTGAACAAAAAAAGAATACATGTTGAGAAACAGCTCTGGGGCTAGAAACTGGTAACTTTGGGTAGAAAGTAGGGATAAAGGAAAACACTAGGGAACCACACAGGCCTGGCTTTAGACTATAGGAAGCCCAAGGCAAGATTTTACTCTAGAGACCACCAGCAGTCAGCAATGTTTTTACTCTAAATCACCAAATCTCTCAAAAAAAATTATATATATATATATATATATATATATTCTGAGGACATGTTTACAGTAGAATGTGTAAAGATCATGTGACCCAAAAGGCTACACCGGCTGAAATGATTCAGATCACATGTCACTATCAGAAACATGCTTGTGGTTGAAAGAAAGAAAGAAAGAAAGAAAGAAAGAAAGAGATCTCACCGACAGAGCCACCAGAGTTATCTGCATCTTTACTTTTTTAATTGAATCACTCACAGACCAGCAGTGACCTGAAAAGAAGATATTCTCAGTAGCATCATTTGCAATATTATCTCGAGGTGTTGGTGTTGGCTGGCAGGCTGTGAAATCGAGCAGGTTTTAATTTCACAACACCGGAGGACAGCAGAGAGACGACGGCTTTATAAAAATTACCTCAGTGGCTGAAGAAAACAGAATTTTGAAAAGGTCTGTGGTCAGAGTGTATCGCATGGCGTCGGCTAAATCGCCCACCGGGAAGTGCTTTAATTAATTGGGTTTATCAGAAGTAGCTTTGTGCTGTGAAGCTGTAAATCCACTGGTTTATCAGATGTGATGGAGATCACGCTGCAGCTGAGCAGTGCAGATAAGAAGTGTGACCACTAAATACACAGAGGGCTTTTAATGGCGGATCTGTTTGTCACTGCATCGTCATGACTCGGCGATAATCATGTGACACTTCGCTCTATTTCAACAGCTGAAAAAGTGCAGCAGGACCTCTGGTGCTATAATATTAAACTTTATTCCTTATTATTCAGGTTGTTATTGGAAACTGAGAGTAAACTTAGGACATTTGTGAGTGATACAGTGATTACAGTGGCTTGCATAAGTATTCACTCCCCTTGAACTTTTCCACATTTTGTAGTGTTACAGCCTGGAACTGAACCGAACTCAAGTTCATGAAGATTATACAGCAATGCAGGAATCTAAATAAAATAGCCCAGGATACTGAAGTGATATAAATCACATTAAATTGTAATTGCATAAATGTTCACTCCGGTTTGCTCGGAAACTCCTAAATTAATTCCCATCAGTAGTCACATAATTAGTTGAATGGAGTCAACCTGTGTGCAATTTAAATGTCACAAGATCTCAATATAAATACAGATATATATATATATATATATATATATATATTCCTGAAAGAACTCAGAGTTAAAGAGAGCATTAGAGAAGCCACCAAGAAGGCAAGGGTGACCCTCAACACGATGCTACCACCACCATGCTTCACAGTGGGGATCGCGTTTGTTTAGTTTTTAAAACCATTTCACTTGCTGCAGTTAGCCACATGTTCGCACACAGTCCACTATGGCTACCTGAAAAAAAAGCACAAATTTTAATTCCAAAATTCTTTATGTTTTAGACATTTTAGCCAGTTCTAGTGTTAGGTTGCTAGCTAGCAGTGTTAGTTAGCACCTACGTTATAGTAAGCGGCAGTATTCGGATAACTATTACGGATCATATGTGTTTGTAAGCAGCGGAAATCACCTCCTCTGCTCCTAAAAATAAAACACTGAGCTTCTGAGACAGTGCTAGGAGATTACCGAGTGTCTGAGCGTAGGAGAGAGGCACTTCATCCATTTTTAAACGCAGATGGGAGACTGGCTGAATGGCTGAGAAATTGAAGGTTACTGCTGACAGGTGAAGTGGAATTGGGAGCAATCGAGGGAAGGAAGGAGGCGTGGATCAGCCTTGAGATGGCGGATTAGTCGAGTAGTAGTGCTGTTCTCTTCCTCTTCATCATCCCTTTCATCACAAATGAGTGGCGAAGACCTCCCGAGCACAAATACATCCACTCATCCATAACCAATCTGTTTGTCCCAGCTCTTATCGGCTGAAAAACACCATCATCACCGTGACCCTGTGTTACGGCTTTGTCTCCGTGATCCAGTTTATAATCGGCGGGGATTTGCATTTATTAATGTATTTCAGGGAAGTTCTCGTTCCTGCAGAATCGGCTGCTCCTTAAGTTTAGACCCTTAAATCCTCATCCTCACAACTCACCTTATTGAAGGCGAATGAATAATATATCATCTTTAAAATTGGATTCTGCAGTATTAAGCAGGAGAGAACTGAGAATCCCATCAGCGCTTTATATATAAATGAGCGGATTATTGAACAGAGAGAGAGAGAGAGATTTGAGAAAAGATGTGGGCAGAGAGCAGCGCCGATTCTGCGTATGGCCTTTCGCCATACGTATAGCAATATTTTAGAAAAGTTCTTTTTTTTTAATTAAGAGAGTTTTAAAATAGCTCAGTCCACATGAGATCGTAAAAAAACGCAATAACACTGAAAGGAAAAATGCGATTAAATTGCGGGTTATCAGCCAGTTAGGATGCTAGTTAGTTAGCTAGCAGAGGTGACTCGGTGTGGCTTGATGAAACCTGGGTATTGTAAATCTACTAGTTTACTTTATCATGTTTACCACAAAGCAAACATCACACTAAACTGAAGTATATGATTCTTCCCATGGGCTATTAGGAGCTCATAAAGTGTGACGTGTAATAACCATTAAAGACGGCTGACGGGAGTGAAAGCACCTTGTGTTGTGGTGCAAATGTATTGGCGCCCATCTACCCCGTCCATCAATGGAAAGGAGGCACAGCTGAGCAGATCTTAATTGGGTGGTGGTTTGTACTCACTACAGCAGCGACACTGATATATCACACGTTGTTCTGAACGGCCAGCGTTTATTTTTGTGCAGAATTCCTGCGCAGGGCTTCCTTAAGCCTGCTGTGTCTTCACCTAAATAACAAAAGGATATTTCAATTTACTGTTGCATGTTTCATGGAAAGATGCATGAAGAGATGCTCTCGGCCGTGGCTCTGAGTCGCTGCTCTCGAATAAGAATCAAGAGTTGATTTAGCAGCTAGGAGGGAGCCATAATCACGTTCACACAAAGAGTACTCGAGGTGGAGAAGCCGAAGAGAGCTACGTCATGCGTGAAAACGAAAGACGGGCGAAGTTGCAACGCCACTGTGGTGGAGGAAACGTTTAACTGGCAACATAACAGAAAAAGACTCATATCTCCTCAGCATGCATTTTTTTTTGTTTTGTTTGTCAAGGCATTATTGGAAAAAAAAAAAAGAAATCTAAGCCGTGGAATAAATTTAGCATGAGGCCAAACATATGTGTGCATTCAGAGTAGGAACACAGGCAGACATTTAAAAAAAAAAAGCTGATTCTGCTACAATCCTGATTCCTATTAGCATTTTCCTGTACAATCTCATTAATCACAGTAATGCATCAGCGTCGCCGGTGCCGCCGTGTCTGCGCACTCATTCTTCTCTTCGAAGCAGCCGATAATGCACACTTCTCCCAAACGGCGTCCACGTGACACATATGCACGCAAAACCATTAACCTGAACTGCATTTGCATCACATTAGCATTTGAAATAATAATCCAATTTAAAATGGCATTTCGTAAAGTTTTAAATGTGATGATTGCATACAGCGTTTTGTAATGAATGCGTCCTCTGGAAAAGCCGCATTCTTCTACATAATGGACTGTTATATAGAACCGGCTCGGCTCGGCTCGTGCCGAAATGACTGGCTGGAAACCCTTATTGCTGTTATCATTACCGGAGATGGTGCATCAGACACTGAGCTAACAGATCTGCCGAGACTGTTTTAAAAGAACTGATGGGCCAAAAATGAAAAGTTAGGTTTTTTTGCTATCTATCTCTTAAACGCATTGGCCTTATTTATCGCGCTGGATACGAAGGACTTTATATGTAAATCATTCTCAGGAGCTTTTACGCTAGATATATTGTGTTCATGAAAATCCAGTTAGTTGTAAAAAAAAACATTTACATCCTACGTTTCTCTCGTGAGTTTGTGTAAATTTACATGGGGGATTCACTAATCGATCGATCGGCTTCGAATCGTATAATCGGCAACTGGAGTTACTGCCATTCGAGATATGGATTACACAGGACCTTTTTAGCGATGTGCGATTTTTCTTAGTGACAGTAAAACTGATACAGCGTAAAACTGGCTTTGCACGTGTTTAGTGCTAAACTGGAGGCGATACGCTTCTACTGCTTGTTAGCTACATTAGCGTCTCAGTGCAAAACTAAAGAAGGAAACGTCAGACGCTAAACATGTCTCGGCTGACTGACTACATTCAGGTTAAGGGGATATAATGGGCATTCAATTTCAATCAAATCAGAATTATTACAGAATTTTGTACTAGATTGGGTTCTCAAGGATCTTTTTATTTATTTATTTATTTATTTTTTTTAGCCTTGAGCTCTCAGTCCGAGTGTCCCTCAGCCTCTCCACCACAATAACCCCGTCCTATTTCTCCTGAGATTCGGTCCGATGCCATTTTCCTCTTTAGTCACGCTTGCTAACATGCTTCAGGACTCATTCAGTGCTGCAGAGGCAGCGAGGGATGGATCTGTCTCTCTGCTATTAGAAAAATCTCTTCCCAGGAAAAAAAAAAAAAAAGTCAGAACATTTTAGCTTTTACAGCTTTCCCTGGCTTCCTGTCAGTCGCATCCATCAAACCCTTCCAGCCATAATAGCATATTAAGCAAAAGTGAGCGGTGTAGTGAAGGCTGAGGATCTGAAAACTGTGCTTGTTATGTAACATGTCCTCTGCACCTTAATGATCGAAGGGAAATAATCTTACTTTTCTTTTAAAATAATCCAAAACGTGTCAACAACCTGTCAGCATGGTGGAGGAACACCTTTCTCTACACACTTACCCTCATTAGAAAGCCCAGAATATGTGAATATACATGAAATGTTCTCTTAGCACGCGTATTAGCACAATACCACGGATTAGCTAACTGAGCTTAGTGATAAGCTCGTGTCACATTTGCACTGTCATCATCAAACCTTGCTACAGTTTGCTATCGAGTGAGGTTAGCATGCGGCGTTTTGTGGCTAAAAGTTTACCATGTCATCACCGTCTAATGATTTGCGTATCTAATACGATTGGATCAAAGTCTTGGAGTTTGTCTAATGACATCACTGACCCCGCCCTCAGATCAGTCTTTAACAGGAGTACTGCGGATGTTTGCAATTGTTAGCATAATA
>CM074925.1:26353428-26369323 GCA_037576815.1 Pangasius larnaudii
CTGCAATTCTAAAGCCCGACCCACTAATTAGAGACATTGCTGTAACCATGGAAACATAGCTCAATAGCGACCACTGATTTTTTTCCGACAGCCTCGATTCCTGTTCTCACTTACGCTATAGCAGCTATAAACCGTCATTTTTTTCACCAGCCTCTCTTTTTTGCTCTCTCTTGATGTTAAGACAAAAAAAAACTATCTTAGCTTGTCACGTTATCGAGAAACCACGAAGCGTAAACTACCTCTGTCCTGAAGATGTCAGAAAACGTACAGCTGTTACTTAAGCTGTTACAGATCGCTGACACTGGAGACTCCTTCCATGAATTTGAAATAAGTTAATCTCCTTACAGAAAACTTCACTAATCAACGATTACAAGCTTATTTTTTTTATCTGTTTCTGCGAAGCGTCCAGCGTACACGTCCCCGTGACCGAGCTGTTACTATAGAAACGAACACATTAATATAACCGTATATACCGAGGCAGAGCTACACAGCGACTCATTCTAAATCTCAGAGATGTCCTGTTTTCCACCAGCGTATGGGTTTTTCCTGAAGGATGTTCATCATCCAGATGTTGCTGTCAGTTTTTTTTTTTCTTTAAAGGCTCTCGAGTCTTTCAGACCTACTGAGATTTTCTGAATAAATGTGTCATTAATCATGTGAAGCACTCTGATGTCTGTAAACAAAATTTCCAGCAGCGCTGAGTTGCAATTAAAGGCAAAGCAGCACAACAGACGCTGCTGAGGAGTGTGAATAAACAGAAATGAGAATAAATACAAAACGCTCCGAAGATGTTTACTGTCTGAAGGAACATGATTGCAGCACGAAGACGGGAAGCCTGACTGCTGAATTGTTCTGATATTTGATATTAAACACACCATTGCTCAATGTGGGGGATTTATTTATTTATTTATTTATTTATTTTCAGATGGAAGTAACCAAAGGGTTCATACACCGATCAGCCATGACATTAAAACCACTGACAGGTGACGTGAATAACACTGATTATCTCATTACAGTGGCACCTGTCAGGGCTCTTCTTTTTCTCAACATCAGAAACGACAGATAAGCCAATCAACCTATGAATCTGGAATGATTGACAGTAGGTGTTTTGCGCTCGCTGATATAAACGGACACCCCGAAAGTCCCGCCCCCTTCCCCTCATTTCACATTAGTAATGTTTGGGCCGGTGCTCTTTCGTCTCGACTCAATTTTCTCACTGGAGAGATGCGCTGGAGAATGATTTGAGTTCATTAATGTGAAATAAATTCTATTAGTGTTTGACTTAGCTAGCATTAGACACGTGTGTGTGTGTGTGTGTGTGTGTGTGTGTATTACTCAAGCCCTTTACAATTCAATTTAATAGTAATGATAATTAGAAACAGAACAACAGCGAAAATGTCACTTGTGTGGAAATGTTTCATGTTTCTATGAGGGACATTAGACAAATATTAGCAATACGTTTTATTTTTTTAATACTGTTTCCTGTGTTTTTACTCACTCTGTTGTCCATGTTGGTTTTTGTTTTCCCCTAACCTAGTTGGAAAAAATGGCAGGTGTGAAAGCAGTTTTATCCTAAAAAAAAAAACCACCATGGTTTTGATTGAAGAGTTTTATTTATTTAGGAATAAAGCCATGAGTGTGTGGTTTCCTCGGTGCGTATCAACACATCGAAACACAAAACATTGCCACATTATGATGTTGTGTGCTGTCAAACACAATGACTCATGGGTAATTTGCCTGACAGGTCACACCAGGCGAACAGAGACCATTAGTGTGAGGCGTGTTTAATGACGCCTGTCTCTCCGGGCCAGAGTCGCTCCTGATGGACCGCTCCATCCCTCCTGTCTCTCTGCTTGGTCAGTGGAGCAGTTGCTTCAGTCCCACGGCGAGGAACCGTCTCCTGTATCAGTTTTTATCATCTTTAATCGACTGGCATTTCTCAGGCGAGTACTGCGAGGAGAGTCTGCCTCTGCCTCATCTCTCATCTTCAACAGGTAATGTCCTGTTGAATAATCAACCAAAGTTCTGACTTTTACAGCTCATACATTTCTGCAGCATAAAAGCTGTTTCATTTTAAGGCAAAACACTGAGGTACATGGGTTAAAATGTCAGAAGTGGAATAAGTGGAATATACACAGATATAGATCCTGTGTAATAGATTCATTGGTGCTTTTTCTGTTTCATTGCAATTCAGAGTCGAAGCTCATTTGGAGACAAAGCAGCATGAAGTGGAAAATGTGGAGGGAGTCATCAAAAGGAATCAGATTAGCATAATCAGATACGATCAGGAGCAGTCAGAAGGGCCTCCAGCTCCAAGTCCAACTCCCAGAAGAGATTTATAGACTCTTCGAAACTGAAAGTTCACTCAGCTAATAAACTTCTGTGTCTGTAACAATATGTCCTCGGATGCGAACCCAGGCACATCTTCATTAGAGTAACCTGAGGTTCTTGGGTGTTTTGGGTCGTGTTTCTGGTCTTCAGGGTTAAACCACTTTGTCCTGGTTCCCCAGCTGAGGTAGATCAGGCCATATCATCACTGACGTAACCTGAGGTCCTTGGGTGTTTTGGGTCTTGAGGATTAGACCCCATTGTCCAGGTGACCCAGCTGAGGTAGATCAGGCCTCAGGATGTTGATCTGGCTTCCTCCGGTGCCTCTTTGCTGTTGTTGATGGTCCTCATTACCCTTTCTGCTACCTCGACTGGCAAGATGCCAGGTTATACCTAACACTCACCCTTTCTTCAGTGGATAATCTCACCCAGTTACTGTAGAGTTGTACTTAAGAGCTGCTGCTTTTTTATTCCAGAAAGAACAGACCATAGCTTGTCTTTTTTTTTTGCTTTGTATTGACTTGAGTTTCTCAGATTTGCAGTCTTCCAGGCTGCTTCCTGCAGTGTCGCTTTTAGTGAGATGTCGAGTGTTTCTACAGAAGAAGAAGTGGGTTTATCATCTTTATACCACCTTGAGCTTCGGCTTAAGGATCTCTGGTTTTCTTTGGCACTGTAGCTACGTTTGTTTGGGGTCATGCTTTGCCATTAGTTAGACAATTGTTTGGCACACTATTTGGCTTGTGCTTAATTTCCCCTTTTATCAAGTAAATCACAATTTTCCCTGATCTTTTCACTGAATATAGTCACAGCTGACGCGGTTGCTGTCCTCCATTGTTGCTTTGCCTGGATGATGAACTGGACGATGTCGACTGCAGCGATAGATTCATTAACATCCGTTGGGAAAAAGCCTTGTGAATTCTGATCATTTTCATACATGATGCATGGCCACTTATTAGATATGATTTGAAAAGCTCAGATTGTTGTATTCACACAGTCCTGACACTATCAAATCCCTGTCACATTAAAAAGATCAGATTTGTTCAACCTAAAGCTGGTTATGTGAATGTAGCTGGAGATGTGCTTTAAATCGGACGGTTGATATTGTCCACTTATAGTATTTATGATAATACTGAGAACACGGTAGGCAAAAACATGTTCCATATAAGCTAGAGGTAAGATGGACTTCTTCACTCAAACTTCACGCTGTCCATACTCAAACCTTTTTTCCTAGTAAGGATTGTTTAGACATTCTGGCCACCTCTCTCGTAACATCTTAATTCCCCCACACTGACTCTCAGGCAAGCTTTAGCCCGTGCCCTTCATTACATTATTTTTTTTAAAGCCGAGTAAAAATGATGTCGATGTTGTTAGACTTGTTTATTTCCTTGTTAAGTCTAATCCCCTGCAGAGAAATGCACTTTCAGCTCATTTCTCCTTGTCTTTCATTTTAAGAAACAGTGACATGCATTTAATTAACACAAACAAAACGAATGCAAAATCCCAAAGCCACTCTACATAACAGTTGGTGATTGTGTGCCAAAATTTGTTTTATTCTGATTATGTTTGGATCTATCTATGTCCCGGAAGACAAACCAACAAACTGTTATGATGCAGGGAAGTGAAATTAATTTCTCCAAAGCCTTTAAATGATTAAATTGTGATTACATCAGTTTCTCTCAAGTAGCATGCAAGGCAGATCCACTATATCTTACTTCCATATATTATTTAATCACAAAACTTCAAGACAACCTTCCAAGCATGGAGAGCAAGAATAAATAAATAAATAAATAAATAAAAGGTGATGTGGCTCAGCTAACAATAATGGAGGACAGCAACAACGGTGGAAGGACAGGAATGTGATTGACTTGATGTCTGGGGAAATTAATTGAAACCGAGTAGTGTTCGAAACCACAACAAACGCGACGTATTCACTGCTAGCAGGAGCTGCAAAAACAGCAAAAGTTAGCATTACGACCTTTTTATCACAGCTAACAAGCTGTTCGATGACCTTCAGGGCAAATCGGTTCTTAGACTTTGACTACTTAGCATTCATTTGTTGCTTCTGCTATGAAATATGACTAATGAATATTGTTTTTTTATAATGTAGAATGTGAAGTATGTAAACTATGAATGTAATCAGCAAAAAAAAAAATCGGTGGAATTGTGCAGCGGAGCTGGTAATTGGAATGTAATGTACATATGTGGGATTTCTGTAAACTAACGAAGTTAGTTCCTGCTACTTTTAGCTTTAGGACACACCGGGATTAAACAGAGACTTGAAAGTCGACACTTTGCTCAGGTTTCTGTCCATAGCTGTGATCACGCTTTGGCCCGAGACCCTGAGGGCTTCGGCGAAGGCAGAAATGGCGACGTGGATGCCGACGCAATCTTCTGCACTGCCTCCCAATAAACACACAAGCTAAGCACGCTTAGCATTAGCATAGCAATCGCGCTAGCATCTCCCGCAGTACTGTCTGTAAGTGTAGGAGTTGTCTGTGTTGTTTTTGCGTTAACGCACGCAGACTAACAGTTTAACAGATGTGTGTTTGTGTGCACCATTTATTTCCCAGCATGCACATGGCACAACATGGCTATGCTAATGCATCTCTGATAGAGCAGTGAACGCTCGTAGGGGCAGGAGGCCATGAAACACGGCCGCTTATTGATATTAAAGGCTGAACACACGACGAAGCGCTCCGGAGAATTCCATTAAAATCCGCTCGCAGCGTGTGGGGTCCTGCATAAAGACGCCAAAAGGAGACATTAACAAAATATTTTATTTCTGTTTTGATTTTTTTTCCCTCCCTATTAAATTATTAGTCTGCGCTTGTAAAATAATTGTGTCTTTACGCTCTTCGTTCAGCTGTTGACTCGCAAAATAAAAGTTATTACATTTTATTTGGATTTTTTTCCCCATGCGGGGCTTCAGCTACCCGCAAATAATAGAAATTATATTTCATTATCATATTTGTTTCACTCAGTTGCTCGCCAACAGCCATAATGACATGAATGTTTCAACAGTTTGCACTGGTATAATGAATATTAATACACAGAAAGCTAAAAGTTTTGGCACCTGGTTGCATTAAAACCGCTTGGGTCAGTTGACTGAAAAGCAAACTGCTCTAGACATCGGTTTTATTTCTAAAGTGATATTTTCTCTTCATCTCAGTGATGATTTAACGTAAACACTGAAGGAAATCGATGAGTCAGAGACACTAGGATGTAAACACAGGCTTTTTTAGGTTTTATTTTCCAGGAATTTAGATGCTCCACTTCTGAGTAAACTCAGTGAGAAAGCGATTTGACTCTGAATCGACTCACTTGCAGGAAGTGAATCAGAAATGTGTGTGTTTTGGGTTGCAGTGTTTTTTTGTTTTTTTGTAGATTCGCGAGCTGCTAAACTAAGCTGCGGGGCACAAACTGAGCCAAAAGACAGAGCTGTAGTGCTGCCATGTGAGGATTCTGGAGACAAACAAAAAGAGACAATAAACACTGGATGTGACACACGCAATGTTTTCAACTCATTATTTATATAATTATCTAATCTTCTGCAGTACATATATCTGTGTTCTCTGTGCCCTGGGAATTGTACCTTGGGAAACCTGGTAGGTTTGTTTTTCTGACCACTGAATGAAAGAATTTTACAAGCACTTTATTTATTTATTTATTTATTTATTTATTTATTTATTGGCTTGTTTAATTCTGTGCAGTGTGAGAAACCAAACAGCAAAGAAGCCAAAAGGATCAGTTTCACTCTGATTCGGACTAACAGGTGTGAACGCAGCTCTAATAAACCTGCTGGCGTTCTCGCTAAGCTTTGTGTAGATAATTGGGCTTTAGCTGACAGACGACCCTCACGGTGGTGTTGATCCTGCAGAGAATGTCACAACAGTTCAGTGAAGAGCCATTCTGTTTGGATTCCTTCAAAAAATCCGGGTTGAAGCTGAGCAGAAGGCGAGCGTATCAGGATTTGGACTCTAGAAAATATCTGGTTCGTTCCAATTTGGGTCCTGTGCACTCCGGAGGTCCGCTGGGAGCCGGAATCTGTCTCTGAGAAATCCTGTATCTCTGCCAAACAGTGGCCTCGATTTCACCCACTCGGATTTCACCCACTGAATGTAGAGCAGACGAGGTTCTGAGCGCTGTGTCCTTGCTCTTTATGTCTTTTTTTCCCATTACTGCATAAAAATGACTGCAGGTTCCACTTCCCCAGCGCTGTCCTTCAGCGTAACTACTGATTTAATCAAGCGTGATTATATTACCACGGTCACTGTGGTGCTACACAACTCGAAGGTTTGTTGAATTATTTTAAACAATGAAAAAAACTATAATTTCTTTGGATTTCCATCTAGAAGAAATCTTAAAGGTTCTCAGTAGAGCCCTGTTTTCCTATCAGAAGCATTCTAACCCTTCATTATCCAATCAACCCATGAAGAAGCTTTTTTTTTTAAGCGTGTGTGTATTAGCTGTTTAAGGTTAATACAGACCTCATATTATTGCTTCTTCCTGTCTTCCCTTAAAGGTTCTATGTACTGTAGCACCTATGTTTTCCTTTCAGAAAGAGTGAAACTCATTTTGGAAACTAAGAACCTTTTATTTAGCTTCAGAAAGTTAACGAAACCCTCTTTTCTTAGATTGTTCTATGTAGAACCTTCTATGTAGAGCGTTCTGTGTAGAACCTTATACCAGAATGGTTTCCTGTAAGAAATACAAGAAACTGCTAAAGAACCCATGAGGAACCCTTTTTTTCTAAGAGTGTATGTGATAACTGTGCATTTAAAACTCCAAATTGTTGCTCATTACTTTCTTCCCTCTATGTAGAACCCTACACCCAATGAACACTTAAAGAACCTTTAAACAACTGTTTTTGGAAGCTAGAAACCTTTAATTGTTCAAAGAACCCATGAAGAACACATTTTTTCTGAAAGTCTATGTTATGTATTAAATGGGTGCGTGTGCGGTACAAACTCCGATGTATTGCTCATTAGTCTTCTTCACACCTAGAACCTGTCAGGAGTTTAAAACTTCGTGTTGTGGAACGTCCATGAAACAAGTTAGTTCCTGTTCTCACTTACGTTATAGCAGCTACAAACTGCCGTTCCCTCACCAGCCTCTCTTTTTCTTCCCTCCTGAAGTAACCAAGAAACCTCGAAATGTAACCTCTTCTGTCTTGAAGATACAGCTTTACCTTGGACTGTTACAAAGCACTGACACTGGAGACTCCTTCCATAAATGTTACATAAACATCTTACAGAAAATGAGTGTATTAATATAAACCCGTGATTCGTAGCTGCATTACTGTCAGAGCTGCTGTTATAGAAAATTAATCAACACCTTCTGACCAATCACAACCCAGAATTCAGCAGCTATGTGGTGAGGTATGAAATGAAACGTTGACTAAATCTCCATGAAACTTATTTAATGTCTCATAAGACGCTCATGGAGATGTTTTAATTGGCTGCTGAATGCTGTAAAATCTCCATTTCAAGCTAAACGACCCTGAATCGCTCATCAACATTCTCTCGCTTTCTATTTAATCACCTCGAGCAGATGGCCACAGTGCAGGATCAAGATGGAGGACATTAAAGTGGTAAATATCAGTGTGTGTCTAAGGGACGAGAGTGTTTACCGACGCGTCTGCTGTTCAGAATCAATCTGGAGGTGTGTGACGGATTAATAAGAAATTAATCTGATAACTGCGCCATTATGAGAGCTGATAAACAAACTGTTTATACAGAGGGAATAAAGATCAGAGCTTTAGATTCAGCAAGGACGTGAGTCATGTGGAAGAGCGACAGATCACGGTCACGCTTTAGCTCTTAGAAAAGTTCTCCTGAAATGTCATAAGTGACAGATAGATAGATAGATAGATAGATAGATAGATAGATAGATATGAGAGAAAGAGGCGGAAGATTGAGAACAGTAGACAGACATTAAGAGAAAATAGAGGAAGGATGAGAGATAGAAAGAAGGAAATGACAAAAACTGCACAAAGGAAAAGGGAAAGAAAAAAGACCAAATGAAAGGAACGAGAAAGATGAGTAGGGAGGTATAAGGGTAAGAAAAGAAAGTGAGAGAAAGTGACATTTACAGAAAAATGAAAAAATAAAGAGAAGAGAGAGGAGTGAGCAAAGAGAAAGAAAGGAAAGATAAGCTGAAAGTGGGGAAGAAGAATGAAAAACAGAAGGAAAATGATAAATTTGAAAAACCATCGGTAGGTGAAGGTTGGATGGATAGATAGATAGATAGATAGATAGATAGATAGATTAATTACTCCACAAGCTGTCCTACCTGACATAGATAGATAGATAGATAGATAGATAGATAGATAGATAGATAGATAGATAGATAGATAGATAGATAGATAGTAGCTGTGGTGAGATTAATTAAAGGAGGACAGACTGTACAGTTCTGTCAGGAACTTCCTGGTTCAGTGTTGTTAGCTCTCTCTCTCTCTCTCTCTCTCTCTCTCTCTCTCTCTCTCTCTCTCTCTCTCTCTCTAGGAGGTCATTTTGGATGTAAATAAGTGAGCTATGTCTTTAAATAAATAA
Source organism: Pangasius larnaudii (assembly GCA_037576815.1). NCBI lineage: Eukaryota > Metazoa > Chordata > Actinopteri > Siluriformes > Pangasiidae > Pangasius > Pangasius larnaudii. The sequence goes on from CM074925.1 coordinate 26,362,308, forward strand.
AAGATCGGCTGATTCATGAGTCCTGTTTAATTCATACACTGTGAGGGGAAATTAAATTTATTGTTTTTTTTTAAATTTTTTTATTTTTTACAAAATATGACAATGGCAACTCTGATGGTCGTTAATGGTCGTTAACGCTCCCGGCTTTCTGAAGAGGGCCTGTACTGTTAAAAACATGGATCCTGGATGGTTTGTTGTTTAGTTAAAGGTTTTGAGTTTTAGAAAGAGGTTCTTTTTTCCCCAAAAAGAGGTTATTCCAGCTCTGATTGGATGGTTAATGGCTCTAGCTTTCTAAAAATGTTCTGCACTCTTAGCAAAAAAAAATGTTCCTCCATTTTGTTCTGAATATTTAACAGTTCTAACTTTTGAAAGACGTCATTAGAAGCTTCTCTGAATAGATAATGGCTCGACTTGAGTAACTCTCTGAATGGAAAAAGCCTCAAGAGGGCAGAGTTCCTTCCTTCTTTCCTTATTTGGTCATTGCTTCCTTTAACCATCATTAATCCATGTGATTAATTTGAAGCAAAGCAAAAATCTTGATATGATGCTCCTGGAAAAAACAAACACAAAACAAAACAAAACAAAAATCAGCCTATCGAGTCGAAAGCATGCTTTGGATCATTTCTGACGTCTCCAGAATAATTTATATATAAATACATATTCAAATGTTTTGCATATAAAGTTAAAGTCATTGAGACTTAATCAGTAAAGACAAACATGTTATTTGCTGAGTCAAGAGGTAATTAAATGTTTATTGTTAATGATCATTTTGATTGGAATGAGAACACTACAGCAGCACGATAACAGACCTGAGGCAAATACAGGAGTTTATGCAGAGAGCTTCGTTTTCCGAGTGATTGAGACCCGCAGATCCGCATCTGTCTAATCAACGCCTTTGTTTCATAAGCAGTCGGATACCAATTCAATTCTCAGGAAGATTAATTGTTAATAAAAGGAATTAAATTCCTGTAATTTGAGCTATTTAGACGCTTTAAGTGGACGTCATCGTGGTTGTGCAGCAGCTCAGCGAGTGTGTGATTTACTGCACTCTGTTTGTATCCGTGTGTAAAGTCACACCACTTTAATCGTCCAATCACGTGGCTCTGTTAATCACATCACGGCTTCGGCTTACAGCGAAACCTTCATAAAGAGGACGACATGAAACGCAAAATGTTCCCAGAGCTCTACGTTGCTAAGACACTATTTAATAGAACCGCACTTTCTTCCTATGTTCTCAGAGCAAGAGGATTCAAGAGGATTGCCCTCATGTTCTCATTCCCTAACGTTCTCGTTCCCTAACGTTCTCATTCCCTCATGTTCTCATTCCCTAACGTTCTCACTCCCTAACGTTCTCATTCCCTCATGTTCTCATTTCCTAATGTTCTCATTCCCTCATGTTCTCATTCCCTCATGTTCTCATTCCCTAACATTCTCATTCCCTAACGTTCTCATTCCCCTCATGTTCTCATTCCCTAACATTCTCATTCCCTAACGTTCTCATTCCCTCATGTTCTCATTCCCTCATGTTCTCATTTCCTAACGTTCTCATTCCCTCATGTTCTCATTCCCTAACGTTCTCATTCCCTCATGTTCTCATTCCCTAATGTTCTCGTTCCCTAATGTTCTCATTCCTTAACGTTCTCATTCCCTAACGTTCTCATTCCCTAATGTTCTCATGTTCTCATTCCCTAATGTTCTCATTCCCTAATGTTCTCATGTTCTCATTCCCTAATGTTCTTGTTCCCTAATGTTCTCATTCCTTAACGTTCTCATTCCCTAACGTTCTCATTCCCTCATGTTCTCGTTCCCTAACGTTCTCGTTCCCTCATGTTCTCATTCCCTAATGTTCTCATTCATTAACGTTCTCATTCCTTAACGTTCTCATTCCCTAATGTTCTTGTTACCTAACGTTCTCATTCCCTAATGTTCTCATTCCCTAACGTTCTTATTCCCTAATGTTCTCGCTGCCTTAATGTTCTGCACTCCATCCTCTACTTCCTTTAACTCTTAGGTTCTGTTGTATTATCCTGAAAGATCTTGTTCTAACCAGGGTGTATTTTACTTTCTTTTTTTTTAAATTTCCTCTCGATTTGTAATGGCTGCAGCTGTCAGTAAAGTCTTTTCTTAGGTTTTTTTTTTTTTTTATTGATTCAGAATTCTGTCCAAATCTCCCATATTTCCATCTCGCTCCATTTCCCTCTTTCACAAAGCTGACAGCAAACGCACTGAGAATGAGGAGAAATTCAATATCTTAACACTTTAAAATAAATTACATTCAGTGACTGGTACTGTGTCTTTTGTTTTTATGGTCAGTCTGATAATGCAGCTTGCTCTTATCGCCATTAGCAAGCACTCGCTAATCAAACATTGTTAAACAAACATTTTGTCTATTATATCGCAGAGAGCTGCTGCTTCTTTCTTCTGCAATTCCTGCTTTTATTTCAGGCTCCACGTCCACATCGAGCGAACCTCATGATCTTTGTTATCTCCCGTTTCTTGTCAATAGCCTCGCTTTATCTCCTCAGTGGTCACTACTGTGGGTATCAGTAGCGATAGATCTCAAATAATTAAGGAGTTTTAAACGGATCCTTGAAGTGAATCGCGCAAATTGATTCGCAACCAAGAACTAATTGAAAGTTCTTCTTCTCCGAGCGTCTCCTAGGTGGTGAATGAAGCGAAACAATTCACTTAAACATGTTCAAAAAAATCTGAATCACAAAAGACTGGCACCCGCGGTGCTAACGTGACGGAGAAGCACGAAGTCGAGGAGATGATGGAGCTCGTAATGGAAGAAAAGCTCCATCTGCTCCTCTGAAGCTGCCAACAGAGAACAACAGTTGCCAGATGACCAAGCTGATTTGATCAACTCATTTTACTCCGTGGTCGCTGTTAAACCACGCGTGGCCTGATCGGCGGGATGAGATTTTGCTGTAATTTCTGGAACTTGGGTGTAATGTCTGAAAATCGTCCTTCGGTTCTGCAGGTCAGTGATGCGAGGAAGTAAATCTGGTGTTTTGGCTTTAGCTTTTAGCAAGAAATGTGTGCATTAGGCAAATCGCTGTCTCCTGGCCTGGTTAACGCTTACGTTTTCTTTCCATCTCTTATTTCACTCCAAACCCTAAACTTGGAGAATCCTTCATATTTATCATCACAGAGATGGAGAGAAGTTCATATTTTGTTGATTTTTTTTTTTTTTTTTTTTACAAAATTAGCAATTAATAAACTTAGGAACGTCTGCCTTAGCCACTTCACCGCCGAGCTGCCGGAGCTCACCGGGTCACGTGTTAGTGATCTTCTTCTTCTGTCGTTCCATTTCCTGTGTTTGTGCAGACGTGTGGTTTTGCGGCTGTTGTTTTTTTGCGGCTGTTGTTGTTGCTGCTGGTTCTCGCTCTTGATCTGCTCAGGTTGTTTGTTTTCTTGTTGTCCAATTTCAGTTTTATTTCACCTTATTATTTGAGAGATGAATTATCGGTAATAGTTAGCTAGGGTTAGCATGTTTTGAGTTCAGCTAAACTCTAAATTATAACCTAATCCCTAAACTCTAAACCTCGAAATGCTAACGCTATGACACTATTTTATCTAATCTCTAAATCCTAAACTATAACTGCTGAACTATTTTGGACTCTTAACCATAAGAATAAACATTAAACCCAAACTTCCAGCTCTAAACTCGGTTTCTTCCCATCATGCTTCATCTCACTTTGCTGCACTCTAAAATTACTGAGCTTTTATTCGTTTATTCTTTTTTTCCGCTGCCGTCTCCCCACTGAGTTTTATATTGCTGATGCTAATTAGCAAATAAATCCCACTGCATAAAAGTTTTTCATGCCCCACTTACAGAGAAAAGACGTTTGAACTGAGCCAGGTGTCCGCGATATAAAGTTTCCTCCTACTTTAAGATGCTTTTAGCCGCTAATGTGTTATGCAGTTAACGCAAACTCCAAATGACTTTATAATACCACGATCCACTTGTTCTTTTTTGCCCAAATATATTTTCTAATGGTTTCATCAGCACAGCGGCTTTTCCTCTAATTAGCGTAACAAGCGCGAGAGCGTGCGATCGTTGTGTTTATTAGAGACGCTGGTCGCTGCCACACCAGAAGAAATAAACGAGATCAACAGATAAGAGGTTTAAAAATCAGGAGAAATATTCAGAACCAGATCAAACTAAGGAAATGAAGGAGGGTGAACTGTATGTGCTAAGGCTAAGGTGGCTAGTGTGGCTGTTTTGCTAATGGCATATTAGCTATTGACATTTTTATGTCTATTTCCAAATAAAAATACTAGTTAAAATATCTTTCTCATATTGTGTATGCTTATATGTGTGAGGCTAATGCTAACAGACGGCTATTAGCACCTGACTAGCAACTATAAGATTATTCTGATAGCTTTTTTGTCGTGTGTCAGTTATTAACAGTTTTATACAGTAATACATACAAATCTACATTAGCATAGCTAACTACGCTAGCTATTTATGCTAGCTGTTGCCAGGACATGACACTCCCAGATGGACAAATGAACACATATCAAGATAGAGCCGTTAATTTTGTGTTCGATACACCACAGTCAACTCTATGTTTAAAAATAAATACACCCCGTGCTGTGTCTTTGTTTAACTAACATACCGTACGCATGTGTGAAGACGCTAATGCTAACTGACAGCTGTTAGCAACAGCTATTCTGATAGCATTTTATCGTGTTGTCGCGTGTTGATTATTAATAAATGAACGCAGTAACACGTAGAAAATCGTCTGTGAATTGTGATCTGTGCTTACGTGAGATAGAACATGACTCATGCTAGGTGTTTATGCTCGAGTGGAATCCGAGTGTCCTAAAGCCTTTCAACATGCGAACAGCAGGGATTTTTGTGATAAAGATGAGACTTTCTGTTTCAAAAGAAATAAACAAACACGCAGAATCAAACTCTCGGCTCTCATTTGAGCCATTTCCTTCTGAAATTAACTTCAAATGTATTTTGAAGTAACTTCAAATCTTTTACCGTATGTGATTCCCTCTAAGCGATATCGATACAAATTCCTATTTAATTCCGCTTTCAGAAACTTCCAGAGAGAGTGAGAAAGAGAGGAATTAATGTGGCTCGTAGCACGCCGCTTAAACTCAAAAACATTCACGCAAATGCAAAACCAATTAAGCCGCTCTTCTAATGACTGGATCTATTAGGGATCTGTAATGATTGAATGAATTCCCTTCGTTTAGCTAAATGAATGCCTCTTATTTACCAAAGACTCTAAATCCTTTCTCTTTTTTTGTTTTTGTTTTTTTTTTTCCTCCAAAGCACTTAAAGGATGAGTAGATGGCTAATGGAGGATGGCGTCTTCTGAGTATTTTTTGCTCTAGTCTCCAGGGAACTAAATAAATAACTAGGTAACTAATCATTTTCACAAATGAACTCCTCAAAAGCATTGCAAATAGCAATTTTTTTTTAATTTTCCCTCAGAAAAAAAAAACGTTTCTAAACGCGGCGTTGCGTTGCATTATGAATGATTTCCTGCCTTCCCATGGCAGCAGCTCATGTGTTTAAATGTCAGATGGGACGATGGAACCCATTACGGCAAATAAGAGAAAGTAGCCGAGCATTAAGTTTTGTCTGATAAACAATCAGTCTTCACCCGGGATATTATCCAGAAGCAATCAGCTCTCCATCAGGCTCCGTCTCGGACCGGGACGCAGCATGAAAACAGGAAAAATGTTCGGATTAATAGCGCTTTTCAGAACAAGCGCTCCGTTTTTTTGTTGTTGTTGTTATTGTTGTTGCTGATTTATCCCACAGCGCTGCTGAGTTCTGGATTGTGATTGGTCACGGCTTTATATTAAAGAGCTCGTTCTAATACGTTATCGTTTCTATAGCAACAGCTCGTTCACGTCTCGTACAGCGGACGCTCCTCATAAACGGATTAAAGAAACTTTGACATGGTGAAGTTTTCTTCCCGAGAAGGAGAAATTTTCCGAGATCTTCGGGACTGAGCTCGGGTTGCTGTCTCTGCGGAAGGTCACGCAGTTTCCTGCGTCCGTGTGGGTTTCCTCCGGGTTCTCCAGGTTCCTTCTGCTGTCCAAAAACATGCCAGTAGTTAGATATGTGCTGGATGTGTTCCCTTTTCACGCCCAGCGTTCCCGGGATTAGACTCCGGAGACCCTGAACGGGATCCTGAGTGCGTCCCCGATGAAAACCGCTTCTACAGCTCAGAAACAGAGATTTAAATAGAGTTCATGAAGGTTTTATTTTCCATAAATCCAGCACATTCTTTCGGATTTTTACGACAGAGGATAAACGAGTAGGAGGCAGATGAGTAAATGGTTTCAGGTTTTTTGTAAACCATCTGTTTTGGCCGTGAAAAGTTAGAATATCCTTCGCTGTTTACCCATCTGCCCCGGCGTGGATCAAAGCCAGAGACGTCCATGTTGCAAATTGACAACAACACACACACACGCAAAAAAAAAAAAAATCTATTTTAGTGCCTATTTACTCTCTGTGCATCTGCGAAATGTTTCCTGTGGTCACTCACAATTAGCCCCAAAGCGCTCGTCCCTTCTGGCGTGATTCAATTTAGCATATGCTGCAAAAGTTTGAGACAGAGAGGACAGAAAAACGTCCAAAAGACTGAGATCGCTCTATTTATTTATTAAATTTATTACATTTTTTATTTATTTATTTCGTCCAGACTGTAGAGCAGAAGAAAAGATCCGTGCTGAAGACCTACTGTTCAAGCGGCATTAAAAGTCTGGCAGGGTTTCACGTCACGGCGTTAATGGAATAAAAAAATAAAGTCGACAGGAAGCACGACGGCGCTAATCAGGAAGTCCAGACCAGATTCGTAACCAGGGAAACTGGAAATCTGAACCGACCTTTTTTTTCTCTTCAGGCTTTTTCACTGGATGCTTGATGTCTGTGGAATACTAATCACACTTATTCCATCTGTGGGTGTGTGTGTGTGTGTGTGTGTGTGTGTGTGTGAGAGAGAGAGAGAGAGAGAGAGAGAGAGAGAGAGAGAGAGAGA
>CM074925.1:26395880-26409315 GCA_037576815.1 Pangasius larnaudii
AGAGAGAGAGAGAGAGAGAGAGAGAGAGAGAGAGAGAGAGAGAGAGAGAGAGAGAGAGAGAGAGAGAGAGAGAAACAGTGAGACGGAGACAGCGTGTGTATTTGAAACGTGTTAAAAGCTCAGCACTGCGACGTGACACTTTCAGACAGAGTCAGAACCACTAGACTCTAACTCACTGAGATAGAGAGAGAGAAAGAGGGAGAGAGGGAAAATGAATGAATGAATCACTGGAGTGTGGACAAGACACCTGATCTGAGTGGATGAGACAAGCAGAAACCAAAGCTCTGTTTCTTTACTTGAGAAGACAATAATTCAGCCGTTAAATCTGTTCCGAGACCCTGAAACCCTGCTGACATCATCCACAAAAAAATTATACAGACAGAAGAGATTCTGGATTCTGATTGGTCAGAAGATGTTGATTAATTTTCTATAACTGCAGGCCTGACAGTAGAGCAGGTTTATATTAATGCACTCTTTCTAATACTTTATCGTTCCTATGGCAACAGCTCTTTCACAGCGACGTGTCCAGCAGACGCTCCACTGATGATAAACAGATTAAAAAACTGTGACTTTTTCTATAAGGAGATTTTTATTTTACATTTAAGGAAGGAGTCTCCAGCGTCAGCGCTTTGTAACGGTCAGAGGTTAAGCTGTAACTTTAAGTTTTGTGACATCTTCAGGACAGAGAAGTTTACAGTTTGAAAAAAGTGAGGCTGGTGAGGGAACCTTCAACATTAAATGTAACTATAAACAGATAAAAAGTACGATGCTGTTATTTACTTAAATTATTAAAAGACTCATTGATGAATTAAAGCCAGTTCTCAGATTTTACACCTGTGTGTGTGTGTTGGGGTGTGTGTGTGTGTTGGGGTGTGTGTCGGGGTGTGTGTGTGTGTGTGTGTGTGTGGGGCGGGGTGTGGGTGTGTGTGTTGGTGTGTGTGGGGCGGGGTGTGGGTGTGTGTGGGGCGGGGTGTGGGTGTGTGTGTTGGTGTGTGTGTGTGTGTGTGTGTGTGTGTGTGTGTGTGTTGGGGTGTGTGTGTGTGTGTGTTGGTGTGTGGTTGTGTGTGTGTTGGGGTGTTGGGGTGTGTGTGTGTTGGTGTGTGTGTGTGTGTGTGTGTGTGTGTGTGTGTGTGTGTGTGTGTGGTAATTCTTAGCGTGTTCGCTTTAAACATTTACCAATCGCACAATAAAAGTAGACCCGGTCAAAATGAGGTTGTCTAAATGAACGACCTTTTGCCCTTTAGAGAAACGGGCTGGTGAATGATATCGTTCCTGCGATTACTGGCTTCTTGTCGTCTCGCTCTCGCCGCACCAGACGCAATTGATTCTCGCCCTGTGAATTTTTTTCGGAATATGTGTTGAAGCTGGAACGTGAACCGAGGCCGAATCAATTTAGCGGCGCGCGCCGGAGCCTCATCATCTCTAATATGATCATATAGAGAGACAGAGGACAGAGAGAGGACATTTCTTTGTTCTGAGGCTGAACGGCTTTTCAAATTAGCGACCCCTGATCCTCCATCACTCCTCTCCCGCTCTCTCGCAGCGATTGGGGTTTTTATACGCCACTCCGGTCGCAGGAGGAGACCGGCACGATTCAAATGAGCTGTCCTCGCCGGTCCTATATCGAGTGATGTGGCGATTTGAGAGCCAGTTATCAGCAGGGAATATTATCAGGAGCCGTTATTATCGTTATGAAGCCCGAGTGCGCTGACTCGTCTCATACAGAAAACACTGACTCACACAGCCTCGAACTAATTCACTGTTTCATAAAAGATGATTTTATAAAAGTAAGTGATTTTGTTCATTCGTTCTTCTTTGTCTAACACACTAACAGAGCTTCACGGATGGTCTGATTCAGTCTGATGATGGAGTTCTGATGAAGACAGGCGTCTAATCACCTGCAGCTTGACAGGAACCGCTAATCAAACCACGAGCACTTAAGATTTTGTCCTGATCGACGTGCCTTTATTTTATTCTGTTGTAATCTAGATTTCTTTGTTACTCTTGGCTCAAAAGTATTTTGTACCCATTTGAATCAGAAAGTTTGACAAACTGCAGGAGACAAAGTCATTTTATTTAAAGCAGAAAGACATTTAGTTTATCACATGCAACAAAAATAGTCAGTATTAAAATTATTAACATTATTTTAGCATTATTTTTTATTTGTTTAGGTTTCAATAAGCAGTATATTAAAATAACACCCATACAGGATAATGTTAAAGAAAAGCTACACTGAAAACCTGTCGATGAGCAGAAATTCTGTCACTTCCAAAGTTTTTCTGATTTCATTCATGTTTAAAGCAAATTGCTGTAAATGCTTCCTGTGAGACGTGTGAAGCGAAAAGACGGAATCTTTTCAAACTGCTGCTCGTGTCGCATCAGAGCGCCGCGTAACACACTCGGAGGAAAGCGCTATCCACCCTCTTCCACATACATGAGCTCACAGACACACGTTCGGTTTATTTTCCCTCCTGGAGATAAGATAAACAGAAGTGTCTCAGATAAACAGATAGGTTTTCCTGTCCTTTTGTTTCTTCTCTACTTTCATTTGTGATATTAACAGTACTCTTATGAAGATTGGATAAAGGCAAATATCACTTCCTGTTCAGAGTTTGTCCCTCTGGAGGAACCCTTACAGACTCTATGTCAAACCCTACAGCAAACCCTTAATAACTCAATGAATCCTTAAAGAACCGCTGAAGAACCTTTTCCCCGTAAGAGAGAACTAAGTGTTAAACGTCTGATAGGTTCTAGGTTCTAAGAAGAAAATAAAAAGCAATAACTTTACCCACTTAGTACACACTTAATACACGGGTTCTTCAAGGGCTCTTTTAGGGTTCATTGGATAATTAAGGGTTTTTTTAGGCCCTTGAAGGGTTTTCTTGTGATTATCCCCCCGTCCGTGTTAAACAGTGTGGTTACGGCCTCGTTACATCATTCTGCTCTCAGGTTCTCGGGGCTCGTTTATTCGTCTCGCCCAAATGAGATGTTGTTAGTGTGATATATTCTTAAGTCTGAGCTTTAGCAGCATTTGGCAGCGTGATCTCCTCCGGATCACGCAAATCTGCTGGAGAGAAACAATAGATGACTGCAGCCAGCTGGCACCCGAGCTCAGAGACCCGCTTTTATTTTATTATTATTATTATTTATTTATTTATTTTTTAGCTGGTTATTGCCAACAACTTGTGGAGTCGTTATCTCAGCTCAGTCTCACACAACATGCTTAGGTGTTATAGCAAGTGAGACTTAGTTGTATTTGGTATGAAGTTGGAATCAGGGGGTTCCAGGGCTCTGTGAACAACAACAACAACAACAACAACAACAACAACAACAACAGCTTTCAAAAATGCCAGTGTGAAAAAAAAGCAACTCACTGGTCAATAAACGCAGTTTGGTTCCTAACTCAACTTCCAAATATGAGCAGAATCTATAAATATTCATTAAAACATGTACAATCACTACACTTTCAGAAAAAAGAACCTTTCAGCGGTTCCTCATTGGTTCTTTGAATAGCTAAAGGTTCAACTTAGCACCTTTTCTGAAAGGGAACCCCACATTATAGGGTTCTTCATAGAACTTTCCAGCTTCTTCACAAAGAAACAAACAAAGCCGACATGTTCTTCAACGGGTTCTTTGGATAATTACAGGTTCTCATCTCCGCAAAAAGGCTTTTTGGAATTTTTTTTCTAATAAGGAAATACTTTGTTGTAGAACTCTGCATAGAAACATTGAGGGATCCTCCAGAGAGACAGCTGAAGAACCCTTAAAGGTTCAGCATTTCAGCAGCCAAACTGTGACATACTTAGGGCTCCACTGAGAAAACAGGATGGACAGATTGTGGGGTGGATGGATTTAGAGATGGATGGATGGATGGATGGATGGATGGATGGAGGGATGGATGGATAGATGGATATGTGGATTGAGGGAGGGGTGGATTCAATTTTATTAGTAGATCACTTTTTAAAAAAATCGCAGCTTTACAGCAGCATTACAGGTAGATGGATGGATAGATGAATAGATTAGACAGACAGTTGGATGGAGATGGATAGTTGGAAGGACAGACAGGTTGATGGATGGATGGATGGATGGATGGATGGATGGATGGAAGGATGGATGGATGGATGGATTGAGATGTTTGGATGTTGGACAGATTCTGTTCAATTTTATTTGTCTAACGCTTATAACAATAGCAGCTTTACATGGATGGATGGAGGGATGGATGGATAAAATGGATAGATGAGGGGAGACAGTGTGATTAGGGGCTGGCGGGGACTGTGTGCTCTGACTCGCTCATTTTATTTAGTTTTAATTGACATTTAATTCAGCCTTCAACACGTTTAATCATTTCTCATCACACAAATCCGGTTAGAGTTCAGTAGCTGGCAGCATCTCGTCTCTCTCTCTCTCTCTCTCTCTCACTCCCGTCTCTCTCTCTCTCTCCCCATATGTCATTCTGTCATCTCTCCATTTCTTTCTCACTTCCTCTTCCTCTCTCTCTCTGCTCACTCTCATGTCCACTAGCCCTTTTGTCTGTTTCTTCCTCTTTTCCCTTGTTCTCATCTTTTTCGCTCTATTTCTGTCTCTTTTTATCTCTCCATCTCCTTTCTTGTTGTTCCTCCCTTTATTTTTGTCTCTGTTTTTTATCTCCTTTCATCTCTTTTCACCTTTTTTCTGTCTCCCTATTCTTGTTCTTCTTTCAAGAGTGTTTTTTTTCTTTCTTCGTCTCTCCATTTTTTATGTTTTGCTTTTTTTCTGTCACTGCCTTCTCTCTTTCCTCTTTTCCTTTCTCATTCTCTTGGTGCATCTAGTTTTTTATTCCTGATTCTTTCTATCTATCTATCTATCTATCTATCTATCTATCTATCTATCTATCTATCTATCTATCTATCTGTTCTCTTTCTCCCATTGCATTATGTTTGTCCTTATTACTTTTTTTAATCTCTTTTTTTCATCCCTGTTTCTCTTTCCCATTTTCTATCAGTGTCCCTTCACTTTGATCCCTCGCCATCTTTCTTCCTCTCCACCTTTAAATCCATCACATTCCCCCTCTCTCTTCTTCCTCCTGCTCTCTTTTTCTATCATTCATCCTCTCAGTATTATTACTCTCTGTAAGGTTCTCCTCCTCCCTTATCATCTTCTCCTCCAGCTCCACATCTTCTTTAATTCTCAGCATGAGCTATTCCTCTTCTCTTTTCCCACCTGAACAGGGTTACGGGTTACGGGTTACGGGTTACGGGTTACGGGTTCCTCTCGGGCCGCTCCGGACTGGATTATGATGTTTTGTATTGTTTATGTGCTTTAATTCGACTCTGAACACAATGCACACACTGCAGCTCGCTAAAGAAACAGAGCCTCGACTGAGCTTTGGGCCTTTAATTAATTCTGCAAATTGCCCAGAAAACTGAGGGATAACATCTCTGTGCACACACACACACACACACACACACACACACACACACACACACACACACACACTCGCAGATTCCCCATGATTCCCTGCAATTCCGTGGCCTGCAGTGGTTTCCCGGAATTAGATTGGATCTGAAAATTGCAACACATTTTATTCTTTGCGATAAACCCCTTGAGATGAAAATGTGAAAGTTCGTCCATTATTTTTTTAAATTATTGAAATAATAGCGCTTGGGTCAGTCCCTAGGAAGCAACTAAGGACACATTAACGCTGATATCATGCTCATTTACTCGTATTTGTTTTTTAAAAAATGCTCCGACAGCAAATTCTGATACCACGTGATGTATTCCCAGCATACATAAAGACATGACGTGAAACAACACAATTTCATGATTAATAATCAAAGCAAAGCAGACTGTAAGCTGTGCTCTGTGAAAATATCAAGAGGAGGAACTACTGCATCGTTCTACAGCACAAGTAAAACATCTCGAACATCAAACTCTGCCTCACTGGGTGAGGAAATAAAAGTCTACAGATGACACTAGATGAGTGAAAATGTCAGCTTTTAGATTAACAGTTTGTTGTTCTTGATGATCAGCTGCTATCGGAATGATGAAAACAAAAGCGTACTTTACTTACAGCAGGACAATAATGTAGCTAGTTAATGCACTTCATTGAAAATTAACTTGCTAACAGTTTAAAGAAGTGACTCCAGTCGTCTAAAAGCATGAATAAAGAAACACACGTGCGCTGTTCAAGGCCGCCATTTCAAGAGTAACATAAAAAAAACCTGGTATTGGTGCATGCGAGGTGAACCTCAGGGCTCAGTTCTAAGTCAAATGTTATTTCCATAATCGGGAACAACTTTTATTTCATCAGGTCGTGTAAATTCATACAGGATTATCGTTTCTATAGTAACAGCTCACTCACCGTGTTCATATCACCATATGTAATCACTGATGTTTATGTAACGTTTATGGAAGGAGTCTCCAGTGTCAGCGCTTTGTAACAGTCGGAGCTGAAGCTGTAAACTTCAGGACAGAGGAGTTTACACTTCTTTGCGGTTTCTCGGTAACATGACGAGCTGCGATTTTTTTACTTCTCGAGAGAGAGAAAAGTGAAGCTGGAGAGGGAACGACTGTTTATAGCTGCTATAACATGAGTGAGAACGGAAACTAACCTGTTTCATGAACATTTAATGTAACTATAAATGGATAAAAAGTATGACATTCAATAAACACAAACTGTAATTGTTAGGAAATCGCTGTGGTATAAGAGGGTGAATATTCTGTGCTTGTTTTTTTTTTTTGTTGTTGTAAATACACGATTGTTGTTGCACGGTAATTAACAGCTGAATAAATTAGTGTTAACCTAGCTGTATTTTTTTTAGGTCTTTTGTGTGTGTGTGTGTGTGTGTGCGTATGCGTGTGTGTGTGTGTGTGTGTGTGTGTGTGTGTGCGTATGCGTGTGAGTGTGTGTGTGTGTGTGTGTGTGTGTGTGTGTGTTCAAAGACATTCCACTCACGTTATTTTCTCTTTCCAAACACCATGTGAACCTCCTGACATTTTTATTTCCTCGCTTTTCCACCACTCAGGTGCAGGAAGTAAAGACTGAGAGTCAAGAGGCATGAATTAAAGGGATTAGTGAATTTGTATTGCTGTAAACGTCTTATCTCTGCCTCCCACATGTGACTACATTTTCATGCCGTTGTTTACACACAGGCTGCGTCATTCGAACATGCGTTATTAGCCGCTAATCTCCGAACAAACATGTCTCTGCTGAGAACGGAGCAACAGGTTCAACTAAATCCTGCAGAGGCGCCGCTGGATGGAGGGAGTTACTGCAGATCTGTGTTTCTTCTCCTCCACCGACTGGGGGGGGTTAAAATCCACTGAGTTACTGTTATCACCCTGGAGTTGATTATTTTCCTATAACAGCATGTCGCCAAGTGTTTTATTCCTCTTACACCACAGCAATTTACCAGCGATACAAATTTTAAAGAATGGCTTTCTCATGTCATACTTTTTATCTGACATCTTCAGGACAGAGGAGTTTGCACTTTGTCTTGTTCTCACTTACGTTAGAGCAGCTATAAACACTCGTTCCTTCACTAGAGTCTCTTTTTTTCTCTCAAAGTTAATAAGACAAAAAAAAAACTCAGCTTTTCATGTTACCAAGAAACTCCTCTGTCCTGAAGATATCAGAAATCTTAAAGCTTTACCTCTGACACCGGAGACTCCTTCCATAAACGTCAATCCGATTATCCATTGAAGTCCATGTGATTGAGCTGTTGCTATAGAAACGATAACGTATTAGAACGAGTGAACTTACAGACACGCCCACTCAGAACTGTCTGCGGTCTTGATTAATAACTGGGTATTGGGTAAAGTGTAGTTAAAAACATGAGGAATTTAATTTTACGGCTCTGCAGGTTTTGTCTCATCAATATGGCAGAACGATCTCCTCTCGTTACTTACAGGAAGTTCCAGCACCAGAGTTTCTCGGTTATTAAAAAATAACCGAGAAAGAAACTTTTCAGCTCTGTCTCATCGATATCTCATAGATCTGAGATTACTACTGTGAGATGGGTGAAAGGGGGCGGAGCTTCCTGAGGATCAGTTCATATCAGAGAGTCCAAAACCCCTACGCAACTGTCAGTCATTCCAGACTTATATAAGGATTGGCGTATCATGTGCCATTTTTATTGGGAAGGAAAAAAGAAAACTCGTTGGTATATTTTTTTTGAGTGATTGTAATTGTATATTTAATTTTTTTTTATTTTAAAAACGTAGTAGATTGTGTAGTGTTTGTGCAGGAAAGTGACTACACCGTGCTGGACTCCTGTCCTTCAGCACTGTTCTGTGGGAAATCAGAGTGCATTTAGCGAATCACATTGAAACTTCCACTCCTCAGACAGCGAGTGTGATGAGATGTTCTGGATAATCAAGGGCATCATTAATTCCCATTTATTCACCGTGGACTCTCTCTCAGCTGGTCGTTTGTCTTAAGTCGCTGTTTTAATCCTTTGGTTAGGATTTTATTTCATGGGAATAGCACTAATGATGAGTTTTCTAAATGAATCTTGGATATAATCGACTGCATATTTTCTCTTATTGCCTATTCCTCTATAGTTCTGGTGATGGATGAGTTTAAAGGATAGACAGCTCCGATTACATTTTTAGTCAATATAGTGAAGTCTAATGATATCTTTTATTGTCCATTTCACTTATCAGGGGGGTGAATATTTATGTAAGGTACTGTCGATAAGGTTTTACCGCTTAATAATCTTAATAGAATTGTTTAAAATCTCTTGCCAAATTTTGTCCTGAGCTTTCAGCTTTAATCACAGACTCCATAAAGCATGTGAAACCTCATCTACAATGCTGTGCACAAGTATTTGCCCCCTTAAGAAACTGGAATGGATTAGACGTCTTGAATGTCTTGAATTAGGATTAGATGTTGAATGTACCCAAAATAACCCATAATACTAAAAAGGGGGTGGGAATCAATATAATGTGCATATAACCATTTACAAATATAAATCATGAGTGATAAAAATGTGAGTGCTTAAGTAATAAGTAAATAAATAACAAAAAAAATTATCATTAGTAAATTAATGCGTTATAAGAGCAATAAACACTTGGGGACATGATGTTATAGGAAAATAAATAATTTTGGGGTGATAAAAGCTACGTAGGACGAACATCAGCCTGGCTTCACACAAGTTAGCCCCGCCCACTTAACAATGAAAGGAAGAAATTCTGGTGATGTCTTTTTTTTTGTTGTCATTTTATTTTGTTTTTTGGATTTTCTCCCCAATTTGTTCTTTGCATTTCCTACCCGCTAAATCTTCCCTACCACATGACTTCTACCACATTCGGAGGATTGTGCTGTCTGCCCTCTTCCACATACTTGAGCTCACAGATGCCCACGATTGGCTAGTGTTGCTGTGATTGACAGGGGAGAGAGAGTATGCCCCTCCCACTCAGAGATCACGGCTGCAGATGGTAAAATGATCTAGTTGTATTTTAATAGAAATTAAGTTTTAATTAAAACTACAAGCAGAAGCTCCGCCCCTTGGTCTACCCTCAACCATTCAGAATTGTGCAATACGAAACCAGAGGGGTTTGTACAGATTTTCAGCACGTCCATATTCACTTTAGATATCCAGGGACTTTGCAGCGTCGGCACTAAGATAAAGTAGAAATGATTTAATTATGAAGGTGCTGAAAGAGACCCAACAGAGCACACTGAAGAATCTCAGCAGAAATGATTAAACCCGCCATAAATTGTTCACAGAGGAAACACTTGCAGGGCAGCCGAGCGAAAAAATAGGAACACCACTCGTACATGTGTCACCCTGTGTTTAATATACCGGAAGTCCCAGGAGATTGCTTTCTAATGAGGTTTAAAAAAAAAAAAAAAAAAGGTTGAATGGAAGGTGAGAGGCATCCAGCTAATGTTCACAGGAACTTCTAGAAGATTTAAAAACTCAGCTAACATACCAACACCCTCTGTCAGAATGTCCTGTGTAAATGCCCCTCAATGAGACATGCCATGTTTTTAGATTTTATACCAAGACAATTATTTTTAAATACATACACTGCAAAAAAAATATATATATATGTTGGCGATTATCTCAAATATAGTCAAATTTGTCTTGTTTTTTTATATGATTATTAAACCTAAATCATGAAATGGCTAAAAGCACCTACAAACAGTCTGAATAATCTTATATTTGATTTATAAAAAGCTCATGATATGAAATATTCGATATACATCCCCATATTCAGATCATTTTAAGAGAGACTTTGTGTTAATCTTCTTGTTGCCTCGGTGATGATGAATATGGACCACAACAGGTGAAAGGAAATGCAGCAATAAAAACATGGTCGCTTTTATCTCACCTTAGTGCTTTTATTTTCAAAAGTATAAGTACTATGCTTGTGTTTTGTTAGAAAAATAGTGTGAAAGGATTACAAGCTCTTGTGTGATGTTGTTTCTCCGTCCTACTCTTTCGTCTCTCATGGGATTGCTGTTAAACTCGGATCTTCTCTCTAAAAGCTTCTCTCTCTTCCTTTTCCATTGCTTTTTTTATTTTGTTTCTTCCTCCCCCTTCGTCTTTTAGTCTCTCTCTCTCTCCCCCCCAGTGGTCCCTCTTTCTCTCAGCCTTTTATTTTCGTCTCTCCTCACAATAGCTGGAGTTTCATTTCCCCGCGGCAGGTCCACCGCAGTCGTCTTTCTCTCTCTGCTCGTTCTCCTGTGGTGCCTTTGACTTATTACCCACAATCCCCACCTGCAGATGCCTGATGTTCTCACTTCATCTCTATCTTGTGTGATCCAATCAATATTCCTCCGCAAATAGGGGTGACCGCCTGGCGCTCCCACACAAGGAGCGATTTTTCTTTCTCTCTGACAGGCTCCTAGAAGTGCGGCGACGCTCTGCACAGAGATTTAATGGTCATTTAATAAAAAATAGTGTCCGTTCGAAAGAATAGCGATGGATAGAGTGCAGAGTGTGTTTAGAACAGATGCGGTTCTTCTCTGTCACGTTTCCAAGTAAATATGTGCTGATGCAAAATTGCAACACAATCGAATGCTAAAATGTTTCTTAACTTGTCCCTCCGAGGAAATCCATAAGCGCTCCATACGTAGAACCCTAAACAGATGGGTTCCCTAACTGTCCAAATGGAACCCCTTTAGAAAGCTGAAACCTTTAAACAGCCAAAGAACCACCGCGTGACAGCTTTTTCCAGGAGTCATATTCAGCATCAGCAACAGTGTCCGAAAGTCACGTCATTATTTACGTGAGGAAAGTTGCTGGTATTCAGAGTCGGGTTACGCAGCTGCTTAAGTGGATTTTCTGAGCTCCACGTTGAGAATATAAAGACGTGTGTGTAGTTCACACCTCCGAGGAACATTCCCAGATTTTTCCTCAGTAGAAGCGTCTGAGTTTTTCAGTAGTGTCCTGACAGTGAAATGTAATACGATGGAACATAAAAGCAAGAAACAATTTTAAAATGAAAAAAACACCAATATGATCGTATGTAAAGGAGAAGACGGTGAGTGTTGAAATAAATCTAAATCCGTGCTAGTTGTAATGATCACTGGTTTCATTTTACAAAATGGCTTCCACACTCATTCAGCAGCACATAGAATAGCACGTGATCCAGCACAGACTGTTATTTTACAGTTTCTTTTTATCATGCGCAGATTAGTAGTTACTCATACGCACCACATTATGAAGCCACAAGACGCTACGTCGAGGTCATGAAATCGTAACGTGTGCAGGATGAAGAGATTTTCTCACGCTTTTAATTCACAATTTGATTTGTTGTATTTATAATATAATGTCCGTGTTGGTGGTATTTCAATGAGCTCTGCTGTAAAGGAAGTGTTGCCATGGTGTGAAGGATAATCTGACCCGGCGTTCATCTGCTACGCTTACAGAGAAACTTTAACTTTATCATTTCATCCATAAAAAAAAAAAACACAAGCTAAATAATGTGTTTGATTAAGACGCGTCTCGTCTCATGTTTTGTGCATTGTTACTTCATACATACTTCAAAAAGACGATATTATTAATTAATGCAGTAATATTTATGTATTCGATATTGGCCTCAAACAGTCTTTAGTGTTTTGAAAGACTGTATTTGCCGTGTATTTGCGGCCAAAACATAAAATTCAGAGTGACATTTTATAGTTATATCAACCTGTGAGACTGTAGTGCTGGACTTAATACTGTTCCTCTCTCGAGCCGATATCACGCGTAACGTAACCGAGACACGCCTCTGTTTTGGACAAACTCCGCCCCTGTGCGTAACTCTCACTTAACTTCTGAACAGCGCTAAAGTCGGTACTTACATCAGACTGTCATAAAAATGAGAGGTTCCCGTGTTCCTGAAGCAGCCAAGTGCTATTTCATGCTCTTCTTTTCTGTGTTTTGTGGAAAACTCTTAAACGTAGTGGTTCATTAATCTGCAGCGCCCTGAGTTTTAAGAGTCGTGGAGTCGTTACTGCTGTCAACGCGTGACGTTTTATAGCACTTTAAGTTGCTAGTGAGCAATTATACAGTTCACACACGGAGTATCAGGGTTGCAGATGGGAAAACACGCCGAGTATAAATCCAGCAGCGAGATGTAAATAAGCAAATGAAAGGTTTCTGCTTTAGACAAACAGAAGAGTGGAACGATTTGTCAGGAGTGTAAACAGGGTTACAGCGGCCGAGCTCCATATGTCCGTCTGGAGCCCGAGGCACAGCAACGCCGTCTCCGTTCCAGATATCACCGCCATAATCTCATTATCCAGAAACAGGCATGTGGAGGTCAGAACCGGCGAACAGCTACAACCGGGAGACCCTCAGATAAAAGAATAAACAAGGAAAACAAAGGGGAAGAGCCATAACAGAAGAACACTAACACTCTGCTGCACAACCACAGCGCAGAATTATAACATTAAACATGTTTGCTCAGAAACGTGACACAAAACACGTGTATACATAAAGCCGCTGGTCTAATTAGACTATATTCTTTATTTCTTTCTTAATTTTTTCTTCCAAACAGTTCCCCAGAATGGAGTGAATGAGTGGAAAATTGTTTTCATACATTTCAAAAAAAGTTTCATCAAAGAACCTCAAGGTTACAGGTCATTATTTTACTCTCTATATTCAAAACACCTCTGTTTAGGTTTAAGAACACTGTTAACTCTTACATACATATTTATTAATAATAAACTGGTTAATCAGTTATAGAATTTCATACATACATGCAAGTTAAAGGTGTGTGTGTGTGTGAGTGTGTGTGTGTCTGTGTGTGTGCGAGTGTGAGAGTGTGTGTGTCTGTGTGTGTGTGTGCGAGTGTGTGTGTGAGTGTGTGTCTGTGTGTGTGTGTGTCTGTGTGAGTGTGTGTGTCTGTGTGTGTGCGAGTGTGTGTGTGTGAGTGTGTGTGTCTGTGTGTGTGTCTGTGTGTGTGCGAGTGTGAGAGTGTGTGTGTCTGTGTGTGTGTGTGCGAGTGTGTGTGTGAGTGT
>CM074925.1:26427141-26438096 GCA_037576815.1 Pangasius larnaudii
CTCTCTCTCTCTCTCTCTCTCTCTCTCTCTCTCTCTCTCTCTCTCTCTCTCTCTCTCTCTCTCTCTCGCTCTCTCTCGCTCTCGCTCTCTAGCTCTCTCTCTCTCGCTTCAGCTATTTTTGGGGATGATATTTCCACTTTCCTCATGAAACAAACACACAGTGAAATGTCACACACACACACACACACACACACACACACACACACACACACACACACCCTTAAGCATCTCTCCGTTCAGGTTAATGGACTCATGACATTTAAATGAGGGAGTCATGGCCTCGCTTTTTACACACCGCTAATGCCACATTACACACACATACACACACTCACACACACACCAATGAAACACACACTGGTCCAGGACCACATACATCCATTTCAGAGGTTCTAAAGGTCCTGTTTATTTCACTAGTTATTAAAAATTAATTTAGAAAGAGACAGTCTGCTTTTCCCGAGGGGAAGATATACAGTATGTCAGATTATTCTTTGACAGCTTCACTTATATTTTACTTATGTTTAACTGGGTCTGAAGACGTGGGGGGTGGGGTGGGGGGGTGTCAATTTAACCACCATGTTGTTTGTAGGTGATGATGTTCTCACGGCACCATCAGAACCGGACCTTGAATAGTTCTCTCCTGAGTGTGGATGACATTCGCACCTCCTTATCCGAGGCCGTGGTTCTTTCCTGCACCATTCAGGCGACTGGAAAGACTTCGCCGCTGGTGGAGGAGTTTAAATATCTCACGATCTTATTCACGAAAAGGATCGGGTCAGCAGTTCTGATCTGTTTAGTAACACTTTACAGTACTCTAATTAATGCTTATGTACTTACTAACTTAGCAGTAAGTAACCATTTGTTACCATAGTAGGTCTTCAATAATTACTAATCACTATAATAAACTAAATTGTTGACTAAAGTGTCATGATGCAGTAACTAATGCTGACGAAATCATAATGTTCTGTTATCCAGTTTTGAACCACTGTGTAATCGAGTGTCGATGTTGTTTACTTATTATGTCCTTATTATGTCTTTAATATTGCATTAATTAATTATTTAACACTGTTACTATAATTATTATTATTATTATTATTAAATCACTAATCACTAATACCTAATATCCAAAATTGGATCACAGTGATGAGTAGCGTAATTTATTCTCCACCGCACGGCGCTCGCTGCTGGTTTTGTTTTCAGCTTCTTTGTTTACGTGTCATATGCGTTTTGTTTTGATTTGTGTCTTGTCTCCGCCCCTGTCTTGTGATTGGTACGTTCTCTGATCGTTCTCACCTGTCGATGCTTTTGCGAGCGATTCTACATCCTTGTTTCCTGTGTTTCACGCTTCCTGTGTTGTTAACTACTTCCTGGTTTTGCCCATGTTGTTGTTGTTGTTGTTGTTGTTGTTGTTGTTATTTATGATTATGGATCATCCCTGTTTGTCGTTGCTTGCATATCTTATGACCCCTGACCCCTGACTCGGACTTTATTGATGATTTATGGATCATTTTTAATGAACAACATGCTGATCTTTACCTCCTGCGTCCTGACTCTCATCGCTGCACATTACAGCAACCTGGGAGAACTTCTGAGTAAAGCCGCGGCTCCTCCAGGATTCAGAGGAGCCAGTTGCAGTGATTTACTCATCGGCTCCTGGTAGAACTGTCAGGATCCGATTCATCCCACCGGATGGAGACCTCACAGCAGACCCAGGACCTGCTGGAGAGACTCTAGTTTGCTGTGGAACATGTGGGAATCCCTGGCAAGGCTGACCTGACCTTCTGCTGCCTGGTGACGTTTTGCAACAGGAAAATCAACGAATGAATCTTTTTTGTGCTCCGGATTGATGATCGTCATGAACATTATCTTCCACCACCTCCATAAAATCCTTCTTCAAGTATGAGCTGATCCTCAAAACATTGTCTTTTGCTTTGAGTCATTTTCCTGGTAAAGTATCTCCTGCTTTTTACTCCAGTGTAAAACCACACCGGATGTAAAAAGATAAAACGGATTTCCATCAAAACAGATCAAAAGTTATGTTTAATGAAGTAGTGAGTGTTTTATTGCTCCAGTTGTACATTTCTAAACAAGTTAAGTTGTACCTTGGTGTTAAATGTTTAACCTGAAACCCTGACGGTTCCTTTCCCTGTCAGAGCTTATCGTAAAAAACAATCCTGGACCCAGCGACTTGTGACGTCTGACACGTGGTTACAGAGTAACGTGGTTTTTACGCCGGCGTCCGTGTGCCGTGTGTCGTCCTGATGAAGAGCCGTCATTAACCCTGTTTGTGTGTTTATGAATCGAGGCCCGTCTGTGTTTCCTCACGTTATCTTTCCACGCCAGACTTTTCTCCTTTCAGATGTGTTTGAAAAAAGAAAAAAATGAAAGTTCATAAAGTTGATTTGATTTGATTTGCGTGTGCTGGTGTTTGAGGAAGAGGAGAAGCGGAGTTCAGGTGCTCTATTGGAAAAACATTCTGTAATTGAATTTTAATAGATTGCTAAAAGAAGCTCATTAATCATGTGGAACCGCAGACGAATATTATTTAGACCGAACACAGCAAAGTGTAAAGGCACGACGTTAAAAGCCATTAATCTTACCCACAATGCACCAGGTTCAATGAGCCAACGGAGGTCTCGCCGTCCTCATCATTCCTCCCTAATGTGTTTTTTTTCCCCCGCTAATGACGTCTCTTAATGAAATACAGCGTTTCAGAGCTTTTTAGTTTTCTATATATCCACTTTTACTGGTTCCTTTTTTCCGCAGCGTCTGTGGAGAGGCGCTTACAGCTTACAGCCTCTGCCTCTGCCTCTGCTTCTGCCTCTGCCTCTGTTCTCCATCCAGTGCTCTTCTTCCATAAATGTTTGTGAAGTCGTCCTTCAGCGTGTGTCCTTTCATTTAACTTTCTGTTTTTTCATAATGAGGTGAAATAAAAGCAATGTTTAACTCGGAGTTTTAATATCTAACACAGAGGTTGTCTGCTTTCCCTCTGTACAGTTTTTATATTCTGTATTTCTCTATTTATTTTCCAGCGAACTGGACGGTGTAGTGTGTTTACAGACACGCTTTCCCATCATGCACCGCTGAGCAGAAGGGTTTAATATTACATGCACTTCCAAAACATTATTAGAATTAAATATTTTGCAGGTTTTCTCCATAACTAACTTGCTATAAAATCAATAGAAAAAAATAATTTAGGCTTAAAATTGCAATTTGATTTCATTTCTTTAATCAATTTAAATTAAATTTAACTAATTCATTATTTAATTCAATTCATTTAAATTATTTTATATTGATATTACTAGGTTTCTTCTGGCGTTTTATTTTTGGCTTATTTATACAATTTTATTACTTACTTACTTACTTACTTACTTACTTACTTACTTACTTACTTGTTTGTTAGTTAGTTAGTTAGTTAGTTAGTTAGTATTTTATTATAAATATATACATGCCAAAATTTAAAAATACGTCTTATTTTTGCTTTCTCTTTTCCGTAACATTATTATTAAGTATGTTGTATATATCAGGTATATAATAACATTTACTATATAAACTATATGAAGTTGAAGTATATAATAATTTTTAAATGAATGGTGATAAATAATAAAAATAAGATCAGTTCCTCGTTACTGCTGTGCGTGTGGACATGCGCCTCGTGATGAAGTCCGACGTCGTCTGATCCTGAGGCAGAGCTTCTCTTCCTGAAGTGCATCAGACTTTACTTTATTTATTACAGAGATTTATTACAGATAAAACTCGTCTGTTTCCCAGCTGCTTCGTTTCCAGCTCGTCTTCTCCCTCAGTTTGTTTACACGCCCTTTAAAACGAGGTTCAACGACAAAATAACCGGAATTTTACACGTCACTGAAACACCAGCAGCTGTTTCTGGGTAAACATCGTAGACGTTAATGGCCGGTGTTCCCGTATAAAACACCCCGTAACCCTGAGCGGTGTGTTTTAACGGCGAAACGACGGCGTCTTCTCACTTCTTATCTCCTCCACGTTCTCCGTTTTCTGTTCTCCAGCAGCGTCGCCATGGAGATTTACACGGGATACTAAAACGCCAGAGCTTCAGAAAAGAGCTCTTATTAGAACTTATTCCAACGCGTGACGTTAATGCCAACGCTGTAGAGAAGAAACCACACGGGAACAGAGAGCATTAGTTAGTGGTAGGTAATAGCAGTCGTAACGCAAGTTAGCAGTGCTAGTTAGTAGTAGTACTAGTAATAGTGGTAGTCAATAGTAGCAGTAGTACTAGAAGTATGTTTACTAACAGTTATAGTACTTGCAGTAGAAACAGTAGTGTTGTAAATGGTAGCGTTAGTATTTATATTAATAGTAATAGTAGTAATATTAGTAGTAGGAGTAGTTAGTATTGTAATTAGTAGCAGTTGTAGCAAAAGCTGTACCAGTGATAGGTAGTAGTATTAGTATTATTAGTAGTAGTTGTTGTTGTTGCTGTACTAATGATAGTTACTAGTAATAGAACTAGTAATAGCAGTAATGGTAGTTATTATTATTATTATTATTATTATTATTATTATTTGTAGTAGTAGTAGTAGTTGTTGTTGTTGTTGTTGTTGTTGTTGTTGTTGCTGTACTACTGATAGTTACTAGTAATAGAACTAGTAATAGCAGTAATGGTAGTTATTATTATTATTATTATTATTATTATTATTATTTGTAGTAGTAGTAGTAGTTGTTGTTGTTGTTGTTGTTGTTGTTGTTGTTGCTGTACTACTGATAGTTACTAGTAATAGAACTAGTAATAGCAGTAATGGTAGGTGTTGCTATTATCATTAGTAGTAGTAGTAGTAGTGTTTTTTGTAATAGTACTAGTAGTAGTTGGTAGTATTAGGAGTAGTTACTGACAGTTGTAGTAAGTTAGTACTAGTAATAATTGTAGTAATAGCAGTTAGTAGTTGTTGAAGTTGGTATTAGCAGCAGTAGTAATAGTAGTAGTTGAATTAATAGTAGTAGTAGTGGTAATAGTTATAATGTATTATTTGTTATATTACTTTTTTTATCTAAACTATTATTGTTTTGTTTAAATAATAATGATTACTGTATTTAATTAAAAATCAAGGCTTAAAATGTTTTAAAGTGAACATAAGCACCAAGAACAGAATGAAAGGCGTCTCAGTGGCGTCTCAGTGACGTCACCACGAGCTTCAGCGTGACGCAGTGCGTAGCGTAAATTATAATACTGTAATTAGCCTAATTTTAGCAGGAAACGTTAACTAGCATTCTCAGTAAAGCTAACGACGGCTACTGTATACAGTATAGTGAGCTAACTGTACTGCAGCACCTGTTTACACTGCTAGCTAACGTAGCTAACAGGTTTTATATCGTGTCCCAAAAACTAGCATTTTGAGGAAAATACAGTCGCTAGTGTGGAAAAAGTGGAACGGTGGATGTGAAAGAATCCAGCAGTGCGGAGAATATTCACGAGAGTTTGTCCTTCCTTCCTTCCTTCCTTCCTTCCTTCAAGTTTCCATCGTGTGCTTTTTTCTCGTGGCTGGAGCCTCGTAATGGCTCGTAAAGCTGTTATAGCTTTAAATCAGATTAGGAAGACAGATTAGAGTAACTCTGCCCACTCCAGATTAAAATGAAGAATGGAGATCCAGTTCTCTGTAGAATTGAGGCTCGACTTTCAGTTTTATAAAAATAGATCAGTGTCTGAGTGGAAACAGGGAGAGCGGCCGCTGTTTTTATTTTTAATTTTTTAATGAAAGAGGAAGATTCGATTAGACTGCGATCTTTTCTTTTACACGGAACGTTAATCCTGCATTAAAATTATAATAATAAAGGATCAGTCAGTTCTGGCAGGTTTTTAATGTAGCGCATATCTACTTCCTGTTTACTTCCTGGTTTTTCTCACATGGGATATTTTTATATGATACTTTTGGTAAATAATGAATCAGAGTGGAATCGAAGTAGACGTCGTCTTCTCAGCATTCCTGTAACGGTGGACCGTCTCAGCGTAAATACGGAGTAAAACACGCCGTGTGGTGCTGCTACAGAGAAATAATCAGCACTTTATTCCTCTTATACTACAGCAAATTACAGACGATTACAATTTTTTTTTATTAAAGAATGAGGTATTTTTTTATCCATTTATAGTTACATTTAATGCTCTGGAACGTGTGTGAAACAAGTTAGTTTCTGTTCTCACTCACGTTATTCAGACAGTTTGCTTATTTACACAGGAGCCCTGACAACACTGAGCATTTTATTATTATTATTATTATTAATAATCATCATCATCATCATCATCATCATCAATCATCTCTGTCATGTCTGTTTGATCTTTGACCTTTAGATCTGTTTGATTTATTTCAGCCTTTGATCATTTGATCTTATGATTATTTTATCTGTTGATCCTTTGATCCATTTGATCTTATGACATTTGATGTACTTGATATATATATATATGTATTTGATCATTTGGCCTGTTTGATCTTATGACCTTTGATCTATTTGATCTTTTTTCCCCCTTTGATTCATTTTGATATTCTAACCTTCGGTATATTTGATGTATTTGATTTTTTGATTTCATCTTTTGATCTGTTTGACCCTGTGTATCTGAAATCAGCCCTCAGTACATCTTTCAACCTTTTTTTTTTTCTTTTGTCCTCGGCACGTTTGTAGTACATTTATATTTGTGAAGAGGATTTTTTAAAAAAAAGAACATTTTTGTCATTAAAGGGGGGATCCAGAGGGACCAGGATCAGCCTCTCACACGTACGCTGTTACAGCGCCGGCAGTGTTCCAGGCCAAAGCCAGCTTCTTCCGCAGCAGTGTGCTGGAAATCCATCAGACTCTCCTCAGCGGATGAGATGGTGACCGGCTTGGCGAGCGTACAGTAAACACAGTAAACGCCATGTCGAGGTTTTCCAGTCGATAATGGAGAGCAGCTGCAGAGCCGCAGGGTCTCTGGATGGAGAAATGCTCATCACGGGAGGTAAATATTCGCTTTCTGCCAGTCCTGTTATCACAACGTGGCTCAGGAAGTCATGTGAAAGAAGTGAAATGATGCCAAAAAATAAGTGAATGAAAATTAATTTCCCGAATAAAATTAGTGTCTGAGTTTCCTGGCCGTCATCATTAACACAGTGAAATATATTATTCTGAATATTAAGGCATGTACAATCACTTCTACTCGTGTGTTTTTCCACCGTTTTTGCATTTTTTTTATACTTAATCATTTAATTTATAAATGCGAAGTTACATACATTTCGAAATCTAATGTTGGAAAAAAATGTCTCAAGTGTAAAATTTGAGGTAAATAAAGATACAGTGTGATTTAATAGAAACATTTGGAATAAACAACAATGTAGGGTGTGGCCCAGTTTCTCCATGCTGGCGTGTAATTGGCTGATGCTCTTTTGATGTCATCTTGCCACGCCTCTTCAGTACAGTCGCTGAAGGAAGCATACAACATCCGTTTCCCTGCAATGGACTGAAAGGAGGTGGTGTTGTCATTAAAACTGCCATTAATTTTATAGGCAGCAGAGGGCGCTAAAGATTACAGACCGCCCCTTTAATAGCGGTCTCATTTTGCTAATCTTTTCACACTGTCCCTTCAGGACATTAGCTGATGGAAATATCTCCATTCCTCTCTTTTTCTATCATCTGTACTGATTACTGCTACAGAAAGACACCAATATTAAAGCGGTGGTCTGTGATTTTTTTTAGCGCCCTCTCCTGCCTCCAAGCTGAACTGAAATTACAGTGAAAACAAAGCTCACATAGGTAACAGCTAGGAGGCAGAGCTAATTTCTGGACCAGAAAAAAAATATAAACAGAAATCTGTAACAAGGAAATGAGTAATAGTAATTGAATAGAAGTATTAAAAATAATAATAAAAAAAAAGCTAAATGTGTCTCTGAAATGAAATGATTATTACAGGTCTTAAAGAACTTTGAAAAAAATCACAAACTGCACCTTTAATTTCAGAGAACTAAGTCAGAAAATGGTGTCTGCACGTATTTATGTGTTTCTGACTGTAATGTGTTATATTATAAAACACATTATTTTATTATCAGGGGCTTTATATCCTGCGATTCGGCACAAACTCATGTCAGCGAAGTCGCTTAGTGAACAGCGCTAGTAGATGGAAATAATAAAAGGAGAAGATGTGCAAAGAGGAAGAAAGTACATTAAAGTGGAAATGGAAGAAAAACAGACTGAATGAAAGACGGAAATAAATCAGCAGAATGTCTCTGAATGCTGTGATTATTTTAATGCTGTATTGATAACGTTGTCTTTTTTCCCCTCGGATTCACCGCTAGCTTCAACATCACAGAAGATGAGAGAGGAAAAGATTCACAGAGAAGCGACGTGCACCGTCATCTCCAGCCCCATGACGAGATTTAATCCGGAAATTAAAGCGTCTCGATGTTTCACAGGTTGAACAAAACAAAAACAAAAAAAAAAAACGGTTTATGCAAATGAGCACGACGTGCTGGATCAAGTGCTATTTTATTCACAGCTGAAGAACGAAGCCATTTCGCTAAACTAAGTCTCTCACAGTGTCCACACTTATGTACTGTTCTGTTCATCCATCCTATCTTTCTCTCTCTCTCTCTCTCTCTCTCTCTCTCTCTCTCTCTCTGTCTGTCTGTCTGTCTTTCTTTCTTTGCAGCTATTTGTTTGTATCCTTTCTTTCTGTCTCAATTTCCTTTCTTTCTTTCATTTTTTTTCTTTTCAAATTAATTCATTCATTCATTCATTTATTTATTCCTACCTCATTTCTTTCTTTCTTTCTTTCTGTCTGTCTGTCTTTCTTTCTGTCTGTCTCTTTCTTTCTGTCTGTCTGTCTGTCTGTCTGTCTGTCTGTCTTTCTTTCTGTCTGTCTCTCTTTCTTTCTTTCTTTCTGTCTGTCTGTCTGTCTTTCTTTCTTTCTGTCTGTCTGTCTTTCTTTCTTTCTTTCTGTCTGTCTGTCTGTCTTTCTTTCTTTCTGTCTGTCTCTCTTTCTTTCTTTCTTTCTTTCTTTCTGTCTTTCTGTCTTTCTGTCTTTCTTTCTTTCTGTCTGTCTGTCTGTCTGTCTTTCTTTCTGTCTGTCTCTTTCTTTCTTTCTTTCTTTTGTCTGTCTTTCTGTCTTTCTGTCTTTCTGTCTTTCTTTCTTTCTGTCTGTCTCTTTCTTTCTTTCTGTCTGTCTGTCTGTCTTTCTTTCTTTCTTTCTTTCTTTCTTTCTTTCTGTCTGTCTCTTTCTTTCTTTCTTTCTTTCTTTCTTTTGTCTGTCTTTCTGTCTTTCTGTCTTTCTTTCTTTCTGTCTGTCTCTTTCTTTCTTTCTGTCTGTCTGTCTTTCTTTCTTTCTTTCTTTCTTTCTTTCTTTCTTTCTGTCTGTCTCTTTCTTTCTTTCTTTCTGTCTGTCTTTCTTTCTTTCTTTCTTTCTTTCTGTCTTTCTTTCTTTCTTTCTTTCTTTCTTATATGCTTCCTGTCACTTATTACATTCTTTATCCTTGCTTTATATCTTTCCTTCTTTGTCTCCTTTTTTGTTCTGTTCTTGCTTATTTTCTTTCTACTTTTTCCTTTATTTTTTTTTTTTACTTTCTTTCTATTTTCTTTTTAAGTTTTTTTTACTTGATCCTGTCAACACACGTAATTAACAAACTAAATGTGAACTAATTTGCTTGTGGTGTGTAATTCTACACTTTTATTATTATTATATATAATCACATAATGATTTATACATTTAGGTTTGTAAGTTCACTTTATTCATTTAGGCAAAGACGCTTTTATAATTTCACATTTTAAATAAATAAATAAATAAATAAATAAATAAAAAATAAATAAATAAATAAATAAATAAATAAATAAATGAAACTACAGGAGGTTTTGAGGAAAGTCGGAGGAAATGTGCCGCAGCACCCACACAACTCTCTACACAACACCATCAGTCTGTTAGGACGGATCTTATATATATATATATAAGTATATAAATAAATATATAAATAAATAAATATATAAATAAATAAATCTAGTGCTGCTTATGTAAGCTGGAAGCACCGTGATTGTGCCGAGTCGCTCTTTATGCTCAGCTCTCACTCACTCAGTGCGATAAACAGCTCCGCAGCTCAGCTTTAACAGCTAATTCCACACTCTTCATTTAATATGCAAATGATCTTAAACTCCCTACAAAGTGGATGTGTTTAGATTAAAACCTGTTTATTATCATTTATTTAAAATTCTCCATGATGATAATCTGTTTAATGTATTTTACATCAAATTAATGTCAACATTACAGCTTTAGTCTCTGCAGAAATGTAGACACTCAGTGTTAGAGCAGCTGACCAATCAGCAGCAGCTTTATCCTTTCATCCTCCCTTTCTCCCTTTCCTTCTTTCCTTCTTTCTTTCTTTCTTTCTTTTTTCTTCTATATCCATCAAATCTTTCTTTTTCTTTCTTTTTTTCTTTCTTTCTTTCTTTCTTTTGCATTTATTTATTTGTTTGTTCGTTTATCCCTCAATCCTCTTTTTCATCTTCCTTTTAATTCAGTTCTTTCTTTCTTTCTTTCTTTCTTTCTTTTCTTTTTTCTATATCTATGAAATCTTTCTTTTGCATTTATTTATTTGTTTGTTCGTTTATCCCTCAATCAAGCCACAGTTACCAAGAACAGGACGTCCCTCCAAAATTGAAGAAAGAACGAGATGGAAACTTATCAGAGACGTTGGCAAGAAACCTACTGCAACATTTAAGGAGCTGCAGGAACATCTGGCAAGCACATGTGATAACAATCTCTAGTATTCTTTACATCTGCCTTTTCACACAAAAAAACAAAATAACAAAAAAAAAAAAAAACATCCAAGCTCAACTAAATCACCCCAAACCATGTGACAAAAAGTGTTATGTTCTCATGAGACCAAGGTAGAACTTTTTGGGCATAATTCTAAGAGACATGTTTGGCACAAAAGCAAGACAGCTTATCACCCATAGAACGCTATACCCACGGT
>CM074925.1:26449204-26462350 GCA_037576815.1 Pangasius larnaudii
CTTGCTAGTTTAGCTTTCAATCACTAGGTTAGCTTTCACTTGCTAGGTTAGCTTCTCTTGCTAGTTTAGCTTTCAATCACTAGGTTAGCTTTCACTTGCTAGGTTAGCTTCTCTTGCTAATTTAGCTTTCAATCACTAGGTTAGCTTTTATTGCTAGTTTAGCTTTCAATCACTAGGTTAGCAGTTGATAACTTCATGTGAAAACTGTGATGAACGTCCTGGTTACACAACTGCACTATTTGTCCATGTAGGACACAGTTATATAAAGGAAATGATTAATAATCGCGCTCTCTGGAGTCACCCAGATTAGGATGGGTTCCCTTTTGAGTCTGGTTCCTCTCAAGGTTCCTTCTTCATGATGTCTCAGGGAGTTTTTTTCCTCACCACCGTCACCTCTGACTCGCTCATTAGGGATGGATTTATAAATTAAAAATGTATATCCTGAATTTATATGTTTCTGTAAAGCTGTTTAGTGACAATGTCCACTGTTAAAAGTGCTAAACAAATCAAACTGAATTGAGCTGAAGATTCTGAAGCTTGTGGCCAGAAAAGTGCACAAAATATATCACACACTCTGTGGCCACTTTACATCAAAAGGAACTGCATACTGAGGACATCATCACTTTTACTAGCCTTCTAATTCCACTAAAACTACTAGTCTGTGTTTACCTCTGTGTTTTTTTTTTATTAATCTTAATGTATATATAGTCGAGACAGTCAGGAAATGTCTTACGCTGAGTCACATTCTGTATGTGATGAGTGCGGAGGTTTCAGCTGGACATAAGGAATACGGTGTTACGAGAACGCCGCTGTGAGATCGCGTTCGCCGTTTAATTGATTCCTGAATGAAACGAGCTGAACAAAGGAGGACAGAGCGGGTCACTAATGAAAGACCGTGTTCACGGAGGAGCGCTCTGAGGTCACATGACCTTTTCCGCCATTTGTGTCTCATGTTACACGGCAGAAGATGACCTCGCCGCGTGTGTGTGTGTGTGTGTGTGTGTGTGTGGATTTGCTGTCACATTAAGCAAATTAGCAGAGCTTCATTTCCCTTCACGATCAATACCGCTTCCATTTTTCTTCCTGTCTGTCCCGAACAGCTAGCGGTCAATCAGCGACCCTCCTCAGCCGTATCTTTAGCTATTAACCTCGCGCGTTCCTTATAATAACAACACCTTGTAAAACTAGCGTGCGACGTGCGCTTATTAGTAGCCATTATTTAGAAGAGGTGAATTTCCGGCAGCTGAGCAGCGTCGAACCCTGAGTAATGATCATTTTCACTTTAGCATCCTTCATCCATCATCTGAGTGCTAAGCTTTGTGTTCGTGCCAAGTGTGATGAATGATGTTAGCAAACAAAAACATGATTACGTATTACCAATTACAGCGGAGATTATAACAGGGATGAAATGAATGCTGTTAGCAACTTGCTAGAGGAGCGGTTTCTCTCTGAGACACTCGAGTCGGATCTCGGATCTCGGATAAAAAGAAATCCGATCTCGAGAGCGTTATTGTTTAAAAAAAAAAAAAAAAACGAGTAATTGTTGAAATGGTGTTTTTTAGCTAAGATCAGAAGTTTTCATGAAGTTTTCATGAAGTAAGGAGAAATGTATTTATGTAACGTTTATGGAAGGAGTCTCCAGTGTCAGTGCTTTGTAACAGTCAGAGAGAAAGCTGTAACTTTTTTTCGAGGTTACGTTTCGCGGTTTGTCGCTAACTTGATAAGTTATTTTTTTTTTGTCTTAGCTTTAAACTCAAGTGAGGTTTATTCCTTCGTGTGTCACCTCCAGACTCGGCTCATCACTACCTAAAGGTCAAAACATTAAATTCTCCTCAGTGATGTTTGAAAGTTTTTGTAATTATTTTTAGTGTCCTTGGGTGTTTTTAACACATTTAATTAACAGATTTAGCCTTGTTAATCCACCTTATTAAACGTTTAGATTACTGAAAAAAAAAAGCTGGACTTTGCATCTCCTCATCACTTCCTGAGTTTTATTTATTATTTATCTCCGTCTTTCTTGCTGAAGGTCACCAGCTACCTCCGGATGGCATTTTGTTTAACGCTCAGCGTCCATATTTTAAGGTCAGGAAACGTCATTAATACCAACGCAGAGCCAGATTTGGTGAGATTTTCATTTTCATTTCCATCATGTCTCCTGGGGGAGAGATGAAGAAGTGAGTGGCACCTGAGATAATATTCACATGTCAGACAAAAACCAGGGACGAGAAAAATCAAGAATTTTGTATAATTGAAAGTGAAGGAGACGGAGGTACGGAGCGCTCACCATTAACTGCTGTAACACGCATGAATAAGTAACGGGCTTGGAGTGGAATTAATTAGCATCTTCTTCCTGGTCCACTCGGATCATCGGAAGAAAAGGACGACTTTAAGTCTGAGATGTTTATTTAATACTGCTATATTACAGCTTATTAAATATTTATCCCGTTTTAAGATAATGTCCAGAGCTGAAGTTTGTTTTGGCTGTGAAGAGTCAAATTTACAGATCACTCATGGAACATTATTTAACGTAACTTAACTTTATCCGATCACAGTCTAATCTTAAAACACAGCTTATTTAACTCAGTAACCAAACCGTACTCTAAACACTTCTGACTGTTTCGATCTGTTTGGTTTTTACGTTGTACTTCGACTGCACTCTGTAAACGTGGATAAATCTGAAACGCAGCTTTTTTTAAAAAAAACGTTGACGTACGATTGTCACGTGATCTCCACAGTTCCAAGATGGCAGAACGTACCGCGGTGCCGCTTGGTGTTGTACGGTATCACCGCACCCTGCACCCTGCACCCTGTCGCTGATCGTTTTCCTAAAACAGCAGGACACGCAGAGTGTTTTCTTCCTTACTTATTTACTGCCTTCATTTTCATTAACATTAACAGAACATAGCATTTAACAACAATTAACTAAGTGAATAATAAACTGTACTTTGTACTGATGCTAACAAAGTAATTCACATCTCGTTGAGATCAATAAAGTCTAAAATGAGCAAAATGTATGAATTAATACATTTGTGATGCGTAAATGGAGGGGTGCCAATATTTACACTAGGAGGACATGTTTATAAAGACAAAGTTCGACTTTTAGGAGTCAAGTCTCAAACTACAATCACCACACCCTCTCACACACACG
Organism: Pangasius larnaudii; assembly: GCA_037576815.1. Taxonomy (NCBI): domain Eukaryota; kingdom Metazoa; phylum Chordata; class Actinopteri; order Siluriformes; family Pangasiidae; genus Pangasius; species Pangasius larnaudii. The sequence continues at coordinate 26,452,353 of CM074925.1, forward strand.
CACTTGTAACCGCTGCACAAACCAGAGGAGGATGATGTTGTGCCTCAAGTCAAGGCCTGAACATGGACTGGATGAACGCAGGGTTGCAGGTCCTTGCGATGTCACTATTCGTGATGAACACTTTAAAAAGATGGCTGTAACTGTGATGTGGTGTGGCTCAGTGGCAAAGCTCTGGCCTTGTGTTCCTGAGGTCCCTGGTTCCCTCCTAACCTCCTCCTTTTCCCCCTTGTGTTGACTGACTGCTGACCATCAGGGCCAATAATACTAATGTACAGCAGTCCAGTAAACGCCAGTAGCTCAGCTGGTTAGTGGTTTGGTTGTTGTCTGGTGCTGAGGTCCAGGGTATGGAGCCTGCATGTGGTGTGTGAGGATCACTTTCTCTCAGTTCTTTTGAAAGAGAAACACTTTCTTTATTTTTTTTTTATTATTATTAAAAAGCATGGCTCCCCTCCGCAGCAGTGGCTCAGTGTGTTTGTGTGTTGGTTGGTGTAAGTGTAATGCGATCACTCAGGGTTCAAGTCTCAGGTTGGTTTGGAGTGTGTGGCTTTGAGCCTGTGGTAGGAAAGCGTGTGGGGCTTTGCTGCTCTGGATTCAAATATAATTTTAATTCTAGTTTAGTAAACTGTAGCTATGTGTAGTAAAGTATAGTATAATGCTGTATAGTAAAATATAACAATGTTTAATAATGAAGAGCAAAGTAATTAGTAAAATGTAGTGATTATATATATATATATATATATATATATATGTATATATATATATAGTAAAAAAATGTGTACACAGACACACACACATATAAATAAGAGCATAATGTAGCGAATATAAATAAACATATATAAAAAAAAAAGCATGAAGTAGAGAATATAAAAGAAGATACGTTAAGAGAGAGAGAGAGCCCAGAGCAGCATAACCCCTCCTTTCACCTCTCCCAGGGCCCCAGGTGGGACAGACCGGACTTTCTCTCTCTTTCTTTCTCTCTGCCGGAGTTTACAGTCCCACCCAAGTCCAGCACCTACTGCCCAGTGGGGTTCTTGAACCAAGGTTCCTACCTGAGACAGGTACAAGCAGTTAACCCACTGAGCCATCAGAGCTGACGAGTTAGCCATCCTTTTTTTAGGGGGTTTATCTTTCGTTTTTACACCTCCACCTGCAGAGAGAGAAATTTTCAATAAAGAAAGACACAGTTACATCACCTGAAGCAGGACCCAAACCCTAACCAGCTCCTCTGAGAGCAGCACTGGCCTTAACCCACTGCGCCAACAGCTACAACAAGGAGTCCGGCTTTTTTTAGGGGGTTTATATTTTCAGTTTATCCCTCCTGCTGCTGGATTTAACATAAAGTGAGCAGAAGACAAGCCTTGAACCTGAGCACAGAAATGGAAGAGGCATACAAACGAAGCCCACTGAGCCACCAGAGCTTTCAGAAGTGTGACCCCCCCTTTTTTTTTTTTTTTTTAATGGAGTTTTATCCTACATTTGGGAGACGTCCCTTACTTAGAGCTCATGATCATGTAAAGGACAAAACTCCTGAGGCTGGGCTCAAACCACAGAGCTCACACACCTGAAGATACACAGCTACGTGAACACACACACATTACTCAGTGAGCTACCTGTACTCCGTGGATTCTGTGGGCTCCGTGGGTTCTGTGGGTTCCATGGGTTATTTTCCCTTTAACAGCAAGTCTCTTATTACTGTTATACCACAGCTATTTCCCAACAATCGCACATCTCTATTTATTAAGAACGAAAAATATTTATTATCCGCATAGAGTTACATTTAACAAGACATTTCCTTTTCTCACTTACGTTACAGCAGCTATAAACAGTTGTTCCCTCACCAGCATCTCTTTTTTTTCTCTCTCTCTTGAAGTTAATGATACAAAAAAATTAAAAAGCAGCTTGTTACGTTACTCATGTTACCGAGAAACCGCAAAGAAGCGTAAACATCTCTGTCCTGAAGACGTCGGAAAACTTCAAGTTACAGCTTTACCTCTGACACTGGAGACTCCTTCCATACATGTTACATCAACACATTTCTCCTTAAAGAGAACATCACCGTATCAACGATTACAAACTGTGAATGAGCTGTTGCTATAGAAACGATAACATACTACTACTGTCTACTGTCAGAGCTGCTGTTATAGAGAATTAATCAACACCTGACCACCAATCACGGCTCTGGACACAGAGTTCTCACACGTCAGTAACACGTGCTGTTGGTTGTTATTATTGTCTCTTGTCGTTGTATTAATGATCCCTGACTGCACTATAAAGGACTTTATAAAGTATTACATGTAATATTTAAAGTATAAAGTATATTCTGTGAGTTCTAGCATTTTCCTCATGACCACTATTTCAAGAGAACGACTTACTGTAAAAGAAATCTGAACCACAGATCCTGTTTCTGATGATCAATAAAGCTAAACTGAGACTGTGTGCAGTCGACGACCCGACGTCCGGGTTTGGGTTTCTACAGAACCTGGGTCCATTTCACTCCATTCACATATTCACTACGTTACTGTCCGAACAGCTCAGTAACAATCGCCACACACACATTATTTACATATATATATATAATTAAAAGTTACATATATTCTTTGCTTTTGTTCTGTTTAAAGTGACATGGTGTCTGATGTAACTCTTTAATAAAATTTAAACAATTATATACTAATGTTAAAATATTAAAACTAATTGTTCTGTGTTATTTCATCTTACCTATCAAATGAATAAAAGCAACTATTTAATATTTAAAAAATATATATATATATATAAAAAGACAGGTAAAAACAGGTAAATAAGATGGGAGGAAAGTGACCCCAGGACTGGATTTATATTACACTGCAGTGCATAATTTGCTAATTTTTGATAAATAAATCATTTTTATTTCAGTCGATTCACACTTCTGCACCTGAGTCGGACTAAAATGGTGTTCTTTGTATTCAGAGTTGTCTCTAAGATTGTATATTATATTTATAAAGAATGGAATCCTGTCTGAGAAATATGACTTTAATATAAAATCAGTCGTGGGCTTTTGCTCCTTTGCCAGATTCATTTCCTCGGCGTGAATAAAAAGCTGACGTGAGCATGAGCGATTAAACAAAGTGTCAGATTTTTAATTTCTCTCTCATTCCGTGCCGGTGGATTGAAGCGCGGAGATGAGATCCGTCGTGATGACGGAACCAAAACGGTCAAATATTAGCTCATCAGCGTCGCTCCTGCTGCTGCTTCCGCAGGATTTTAACCAGAAAGCAAACGTGTTTGATCTGAGAAACAGGAACGAGTGATTTAATTTTAGATACCACGGCTCGGAGGGAAAGCAACGGTTAACGGCAAATACAAGTTCGGTGTTCACTTAAATAGAAATATTTACTCATATTCCATACGCTAAGTGAAAAAAATGTCATTAAAAAGGTGATGGAGTTTACGATAACTTTAAAATCGAAAAAGGAATGAGGACAAAGTGTACGAACGAAACCCATCAGAGCCGAGACAGTCTCACGTCTGATATTTATACACACTATCACAAACATAATACGAAGTTTTAACGTTTTCCGTCCGTTGTTTGTGTTCGCAATGCGTTAACATTCTGGGCTCGATGTTATTCTGTCTGTACTCAAACCTGAGAGAGGTGTAGATCACGCTGAGCTGAAGGGGGAACAAAAAATCCTCTAACTGAAATATTGTACTTATTATTATTAAAGATGCTAGCTACATGCACAGCATAACTAGCTAGTTAGCTAGCTAACATCAGGGAAGTAGAAGCTCAGATTCCAACAATCCGATGCATTAATGCTAACATTACAAATAACTTATTTACTAAATTATATGCAGTGGATATTTACAAATCATCCCTGAGTACTCAGTATATAAAGCACATGAGTTTTGTTTATTCTTTGCGAAGTCTTGCCAACGTCTGAGTTTTGTTTGTTCTAGTTGACTAGTTTTAGTCACATTTACTGTATGAACAGATGGTGACATCACCTTCGTATATTTTGAAAAATACAGATTAAAATGCGTTTACGTCTAAAGCCACCCGATGACTCTTTCAGTCCAGCTACTAAACCAAAGCAACGTTCCTTTTTTTGGCTCAGCGCTCCACCTTTCCAGCCTAGAACAAGAACAGTGTGATAAATACGGACAGTGTATAAGATTTTACGCATTTTACGCATTTTTTAAACAACAAAGTGATGAGCAGAAGAAGGAATCTGAGCGATTATGATCTTTTGTTTTCCTCTTGGTGTTTGTTATATACGGCACACAGGACCATCGGCTTAGTGTGTTTTTAAACGCTTGATTAATGCCATGATATTTTTATTTTACAATATCATACCCTACCAAGAACATCTCAAACCACCGTCAGGTCTGAGCGTTATATTTTTCTGGCCCTGGTTCTACTCCAGCTGCTTTTGGAGTAACCGCTTTGGTCAAGTTTACTGTCTGATTGTTTACTGATCGTTATTTACTCTGCGACATCCGGCATTGGATTTGGATCTGTTCTGTTTGTACACTAATTAAAAAAAGTCATCCAGTTGTCCAAGTGTATCTGCTGTGCTATTATTGCTTAACCTAATGGACAGGATGGATAAATACTCAGTCATGGTGCGGATCTGGAGTCGATCCCGGGAACGCTGCGTGAAGCGGGAATACATCCTCGATGCGCACACACACATTCACACCCAGGGGCAATTTAAAGTCACCAATCCACCTACTGGCATGTTTTTCGGAGGTTGAAGGAAACCAGGGAAACCTGGAGGAACCCACACAGAGCTGAGGATCGAACCCTGGAGCCCTGCAGCTGTGAAGGAGGATTTCTCTCAAAAATAAGGAGCATCTGAGGAAAAGTGTGTTTTCAATAATATAAAAATATATAGTTGTGAAAATCACATTTAAAGTTCTGACTCGCTGCAGCACAGGAATCTGATTTACTTTTTTTTTTTTTTTTTTAATCTGTTGGCCAAAATTCCCAGCGACTTCTGACGAATTTCCCAGAGCATCACACATATCGGAAAACTGAATCCGGTGAAATAAGACAGTTCCTGGAAGTGCGCCTCAGACCTTTTGACCCGACTGCACCTGGCAATTTTCTGTTCTTCCTTTTCATGTCACTAGCACTTTCATTCAAACCCATTCATATGTAAAATTCTCAATTCTCTTTTCATAATGCAACTATTCAGAGTTTTTTTAAACTCCAAGTTCAAAGGTATGTAAAGAAAAGTCAAACTTTGACATCATTTCGAACTTCTGCTTATGTTTTTTTTTTTTTTTTTTTTTTACCTTATCTAAACTTATCATTACAGTATCATTGACATGTAAGCAGAAACCTCTTTGTTGGCTTGGAAAGAGCAGCAGAGAGCCATTATGTTCGGAGTAATGGCTCTTCTGGAGCTCCCTTTCCTGCCCAAGAGTGCTTTGAACCCTGAGAGAGTGCAGCATTTGCATAATGTGGACCTGTACTTCTTTACTTAATGCATTGAAAAGCGCAAGCTCAACCAAAACGTCTCAAAACCTCACCTCAAAAAAAAAAAAAAAAAAAAACCTCTCCGAACCGTCAAACTGCATCATTTTTTCAAAAGAAGACGTCGCTCCTTCACGGAAACGTTCTGTCCTCGTCTTTATCTCGCCGAGATGTGATTATTTATTAATCATGTCCATCTAGTAACGCATTATTGAAATCTGTTTTATGTGAAGTTTGGGGGTTTTTTTCCCCATTTTTCGCTTCCATAGTTCTTTGTTTCGTTGCTGTTCTTTTTTAAACAATAAAGATCACAATCTTTATGAGTACATTCCTGATTTTCAAGCTTTTTTTTTTTTTTTTGTACTGGAACTTTTTCAGGAAATGTTGCATGTATTTATGCAAATGAGGCTCCGTCTAATTAAATATGCATACATTTGCATGCATTATAAAACCAAAAATCTAGTCTTTGGATGATGCTAGATTAAAATGATTAAATAGTTCATTTCACTATAAAACCACTCCTCAGAGCGACAGACTTTATATATATTCAGGAATATTTGACATGATGCTATTGTGAAGTGGGAGGAGCTTAAAGCGATCTGCAATGTTGTTTAGTTCCTGATAAAAAGGTCAAAAATAAACACTACAGCTGAGTTCTGACATGTTTACTGTTACAGTTTAAGAGCAGAAAAGATTTTAGAAAAATCTGCAAAATGATCAATGTGACAGAAATCTTTATTTCTGCCTGTCGTCTCTCGCCTTAAGTCACATCTCCACTGCCTTTGTGGTGACCCTTGGCTGAGATTCTTGGATTCATAGCCATGATTTGTGTGACAATACAGAGACGATGCACTTGCCTGGTCTGTAATCTCATTTCTGTTCATCAATCTGATTTATTTCTCATTCATCTGATTGTTCTGTAGGAGAAATCACATTCTGCACCACAGTACCGTTCAGCTTCTATGTTCAGCTTCGTATCTCAGCACAGAAAGATTCATGTCTTAGTGCTAAAACTGGGTTACAGCAGAGCGGCTGCTCATATCTCAGCACTGAAACTAGGTTATAGCATAGCGCTGGTTAAAGTTTCCTCATAACCAACACCAGAACCAAGATTTCGTTGAGATCCCGCCCCCTCGAGGTAAAAATCCACCCTGAATGACTTGCATATTAATCTTTGTAACTGATTGTTTTAGTTTAAACTTCTTTCATCGTCACATCTTTCCATTAGCATGGATGCTAGTCAACCACATGTTCCATATTCGCTAATTATACACTAAAAAACTCAAGCCTTTTACTCATTTAAGAGCAAAACACAAAAACTCTCTGCAGAGAACCCTGTAGTTTTTTTTATAAGGCTTACTAGAACTTTGGGCTCATTATACACTGATCTTCTCCATACCGAACCCTTAATCTCTAACAAGCTTAGCCGACTGGGTAGAGCTACACCACCACCACCCACAGCTACCAATGGAGGTTTTTATACCTGTGATGAAATGCTTCATTTCTATTTCTGGCCAAATAAAAAAAATACTAGTTTAATTAGGACTGAAGCAACCCCACACTGTAAGACATTTCAATTTGGTTAAACTAAGAAACGAAAGTTCACCTGCTGCCTTAAAAACTTAGTTTCAAATCCCAGTCAAGACAACGGACTACTTTAAGTTTAATTTTTGAAAACTTATAAACTTGAGTTCATTATCCAAAACTTGTCATGACAATTGGAGTTAAAGCGAAGAAATCAGTTCACATAACTTAATGGGGCTCTCGTGTTTTACAGTGCATAAGTAATTGATGCAGAATTTTTAAAAGACTGTGAACAGTAAAGTTCCATTTATACATGTAAGGAGAAAATTATACTCAATTTCTTTAAGATATAGCTCTTTGGTGCTACGCTGATAGCAAAATTGAAAGGGTTGACCCTATGATTTGTCACTTTGCAGCATAAAACTGCGAAGAGGGTAAAATTAGATTTGAGCAAGTTCACTTGAACTTGAATTCATTTCATTACTATTTAACCCACTTGAAATGAAAATTTCTGAGGTAAAAGCCAGAAGACAGGGTTCTTTAATACTCAGGTCTTGAGGCTGATTATATGTGTAATTTTATCATAAAGTCCCCGTGAAATGTGTATTAATATTCATTTGCTACATTTAATCAAATGTAGACTTGCGATATCAATTATGCAAACTGTAAGTGAGGGAATTTGTAAACAGTACTGTACATATCGAGCCACTAGGACACACTCATGTACTGATGCGCTCGGTGCATGAGTAATGACTTCCCATCCATCTTCTCAACATTCCCGACAGACACAGTGCGTCTACCACAACGGGCTCTTTTCATCAAATTCATCTCTCTCTTACAGATAACCTGAAATGTCAGGAAAGGCTTCCGTGTCTGATGAGCAGAGACGAGTGGCTCAGCAAGCTGGAGATCGATGGCCGGAACGAGTGAGAAATCCGTTCCGACTGGTGCTGAGGAGGAGGCCGAGTGTGTTTCTTTCATCACACGCAATAATGACTGAGCATAATACAAAGCATAGGCTTTCATAATTCTCCAAAAAGAAGACATTGATCCACACTTTGCCTACCATTTATGGAGCAGTTTAATGAAATATTACTCTGAATTTGGCTATTATTTTTGCTATATTAGCAGTAAACCATGCACAAGTGCTCCATTTAAGCAGATTTAGGAACAGATTTCAGTCATCACAGCTTTGCTGTAGGGATGTGTAACTGAGCGTGATGGAATGGAAAGCCAGAGGTAGTAAGAGGCAAGTATGAGTTTATTTTATTGGGGAGTCTCAACGAGGCATCTGGTTTACACCCAGACATTCTCATAAAGCCAGCAGACAAAAACACCGCCAGTCACAAAAGCAGTAAGAACAAGAAAGACATTTAGACTACAGAACTCATGAGGTAAACATAAGAGAGTATAGCTTAGGAGTGTTGTGCAAATATAACCAAGATGTCATTAACAAAGAAAGATATACTGTATATATGCAAAGATTCCGTGTGAGTGGTAAAAAGTACAGATGGGCAGATATTGAGTGGGTGAACCAGGAGCTGTGGGACAATGAAGAACATTATGGAGGCTTCTAAAAATGAGATGTTAGTAATGTTAGTCATATATGTTGGTGTTTAATAGAGTGAGGTCATTGACCTGATGATGGAGACTGGTGGTGAAGGGGTCGTGTGTTTGTGGTCAACAAACATACCAGAAACCAATGTGGGAAGAAATGAAGTGGCCTAGGACACCAAAAAGAAGCCAGTGGAAAGGTGCTAACATCAGAAGTTGGTGATCCCACATCAGAAGCAACTGCCACATGACAGTGGCCAGTGTCAAAAGATCTGCTGTGGAATTAGCATTGGAGAGAACAAAGTAGTAGAAGTATAAGAAGCTGAAGAAATTGAAGCAGCCTTCCATATTAATGGACTAGCAGATGCTGAAAGATGGAGAGGATGGAGCTTGAGGAAAAACAAAACAAGAAATATTCAATATTGGTTCACTATCTCAGCAAGTGGCTGTGCCTGTGAGTGAACTCAGTGAAGAAGGAAGGTTCTGGTTCAGTGATGGATGACAGCAAATATAGCCTGATAACAGAGTCCAGGGATGAGGGATCACCAGAGGAGCAACCATCATAGCAAGAGCAGCTAAAAGAACTGGACCAGCCTGGAAGACTAATGGGCCAGCAAAGGCTGAAGATGATTATGATGGGAACATGGATGGAAAAGAAGAACAATAGATGTGCAGGCAGGTGGGATAGGATGAGCAACGACCAAAGGTTTGAGTGGCTCCTGTATGGATTATTCCATGACTCCTTGTAGTAGAGATCTGGTAGAACACTCTGGGATAGTTGCTAAGGGACTTGACAACACAAATGTTTGTAATGGTCCAAGAAGTATTAGGAAACGGATAAGGAAGGATCTAGAGTATGAGAAAGTGGAAGCTTGGGTCTGTGGAAGCCAGGAGCTGAAATCCTGTTCACTACAGACAAGACCATTAACTGGGGTCCAGACTGGGAATAAAAGTTATACTGGCAGGATAACTGATATATGATGATGAGGGAGTTGAAATGACGAAAGACAAAGAACTGTAGAGACAAAGACCTGAACTGTAGATACACAGTAGAGCAAGAAAACCAAAAGGGTAGTAAAGTAATGAAAAAAGAGAGGAAAAGAAGCCGGGGAGAACCCGCATGAATCCGGCATCTGTTCTGAGAACCAATCAACCAAAATAAGTGAGAGTCAGGAACTGATACAGCATCACCTCTCTGATACCAAGTACTTAAAGAACTTAAAGCAATTGCATGTGGTGCGTCCACTCTGCGAATATGCAGATCTCCAACTGCCGAATAAATGATGGGTTGAATACCATACACTTCTTTGGACTTTGGGGATTCGTTTTGTCTAAATAGTCAAATAATTTGGGATTTTCGGGGAAGATTCTAGGTTTTAAATGGACAGTTGTCTTGTCTTGTGCTGTCTTGTAGTGGCACTTCTGCTGCACTTTAATAAGGCAATGCATGCTGTTTAGTGCAAGA
>CM074925.1:26500660-26516146 GCA_037576815.1 Pangasius larnaudii
ACAGTAAAGGAGGTGTAGTCTGTATTTGTCAGTCTCAGTGAAGGAGGTGTGGCCTCTGCACCTGTCACACCTGTCACAGAAAAAAGGTGTGGCCATCAATTCTAGCAAAGGAAGTGTGGCCTCCGAACTCGCAATTGTTATGAAGGAGGTGTGGCCACTGCACCTGTCAGTTCCTTTGAAGGAGGTGTGGCCTTTCTGGTTTCAGACCTGGTGCAGGAGTCATTAACTCAATGCCTGTCAGTCTTAGAAGGAAGGCATGGACTCTGCACCCGTCATGGTGAAGGAGGTGTGGCCTCTGCGCAAGTCATAGTTAAGGAGGTGTAGCCACTATACTTTCAGTTCTAATCAAAAAAGGTGTGGCCTCTGCACCTGTCATGGTGAAGGAGGTGTGGCCTCTGAGCTCTTAGATCTGTAAGTCTCAGTTAAAAATGTTTGGCCTTTGTCTTTGGCAGCCTCAGTGAAGTAGGCGTGGCCTCTGTGCTGTCACTCACAAGGAAGGAGGCGTGGCCTCTGTCCTGTCACTCACAGGGAAGGAGGCCTGGCCTCTCTGCTGTCACTCACAGGGAAGGAGGCGTGGCCTCTGTCCTGTCACTCACAGGGAAGGAAGCGTGGCCTCTGTGCTGTCACTCACAGGGAAGGAGGCGTGGCCTCTGTGCTGTCACTCGCAGGGAAGGGGGCGTGGCCTCTGTCCTGTCACTCACAGGGAAGGAGGCGTGGCCTCTGTCCTGTCACTCACAGGGAAGGAGGCGTGGCCTCTGTGCTGTCACTCACAGGGAAGGAAGCGTGGCCTCTGTGCTGCCAGTCACAGGGAAGGAGGCGTGGCCTCTGTGCTGTCACTCGCAGGGAAGGGGGCATGGCCTGTGTGCTGTCACTCACAGGGAAGGAGGCGTGGCCTCTGTGCTGTCAGCCACAGTGTAGGAGTACATGACTTTCCTGTCTCTCTGCTTTTCTGTTCAACTTCCTGCCAAACTCACAAAGTGCTGCTGTGTTTTAAAACCCTGACTCTGTCCTTTCATTCTTTAAAATAGCCCACAAAGGATTCAGGTCATGCTGCATCTGCAAAACGCTGCAGGATACACACACACTTAATCCAAGTGATGTATGATGACATTAGCCTTTTACGACTCCTAATATCACAGTTATGGAGCACTATGTAAACACCAATCATAAATATAATTTAAGATTCGAGTTCAGAGCCAAAAAATATGTTTTTATTTCAACACAGGGAATAATGATGGTACAATTTGTATATGCATTGATTTCTTATTTATTATTAAATAAAAGTATCGATACTATCAACCATTGTGATTTATTGTTATATATCATTTGTCTCCTATTTCATATGACCAACAAATAAACGATTCTGTAACCGTGATGGAATGTAACTATGACTACGAGCATAAAAAAAACAGATGGGGCTCTGTGTTTACGCTTCGTCATCACCGTAGCTAATTATTTATAGGCTACAGTGCTTGGTTAAATATAATGAAAAACAGAAAGGGATGTAACCATAGCAACATCATATAACGGAGGTATGTTCGTGTGTAGAGGATGGGCTATAAAGTTAGCTACATAAAATAACATCTCTGTGTGATTAACCCTGCAGCTCCTCGGACCGAACTTGTGGCTCATGTGGTGCAACATTTCTTCAGTTTTATCATATTGTATCATATACGGCTTCTCATTAAATGAGTATAGAGACATTGTGAAGAAAAATAAAGCTTGGAAGGAAGTTGCTGTGATTGTTGGTGCCTCTGGGGAGTGTACGTCGCTAGTACAGTTAGCTTGCTTTGCTAATCTGCTAATCCACTGGATGGGGCACAGACAAACACACAAGAGACAAAATACAAGCAACATGACTGACTTGATGGTATGAACGCAGTGAAAATGCTCCAAGTAGACGTGATGTAATGCCACTGAAGTCTAATATCATCAATACTGAGGCTTTCTGAGCAACGTTATCTCTCAGACATCTCAGACTGCAAACGTAGAACAAAAGAGAAGTGACATGTTACCTAAACCCCCCACAGAAACCCGTCCTGGTGGTGATGGTGCTGGTGATGCCTCTGCAGATCTGCTCGATAAGACGAGTAAACAACTCTCTCAGTTCTCTAATGGCAGCCGATTCATTAATAATGAGCACTCCGGCTCACACGGAGGTCTCTGCATGTGAAATATTAACATCCTCTGCTTGCTTTGCTTTAACCTGCTCATCTCGAGGCCCTTGTGGTTCCAAACGATCATGAAGGTTAAATAAAGTCAATTTACAGCACATCAAGCTTTACTGTCATGTGTGGAGCTCGAAGTGAAATATAATGAAGTATTTGCCTCGAAACCACACTGCGACAAGGGTCCAGCCAGCAAATACAATAAACACAGTCGATAAGTAATCCGATAGATAATAAACTATCTAAACATGAATTTATACAGCTAAAGATCACAAATCAATGAATTAGTCAATAATATTTTTTTCTATAACACACACACACACACACACACACACACACACACTTTCCCCAGCACTAAACACTACAGTTTATTGCCATGTGCTGCTAATGCTGGTGATTTTATTGATGATCTCTATCATTTGCTGCCGAACAGGAAACAGCGCACATTAAAATCACCGTCTTCGTGTCTGAGCAGAAATAACCGCCGCTGAAGGCGAAATTGAAGCCCTACATCCTGCATCTCCGCCCTGTTTGTCCCACAATAACACTCAGTGCATTTCCGACTCGTCCACAATGAGCAGAAACACGATTACGGCGTAGTTATTTACCCTAGAAACGTCCACGTCATAGGAAATACATCCCAGAACTGATCAGGAATAATTTCACTTTAAAATACATTTTAATTTCATGCTTCAACCTTCTTTACATTTGATCTGATGATGCTGGAAAAAAATGTATTAAAAAAAATATATTTTAAAAATGTAAAAAAAATAAATCATTCGGTGTCTTCATCAATCACTTACTATCATTACAGCTGCACTCTTAAAAACCCCTCGAGGTTCTGCGGTTGTCCATTTGAGGGAACCTTTAAAGGAACCCTACTACAAAGTGTTTTCCTATTTAAAAGGGTTCCATCTAGAACTCTTTTCAGATGCTAAGAACATTTAATTATCCAATTAACCCTAAAAAGTCCCCCTTTTTTCTAAGAGTGTGTGTATTACCCTGGGTAAGTGTGCGGCACAAACTCCAAATTATTGCTCATTATTTTCTCCCCTTAAAGGTTCTATGTAGAACCTGACACCCAGTGAACCCATTTAAAGAACCTTTGAAAGCTAGGAACCTTTAATTATTCAAAGAACCCTTAAAGAACCACTTTTTTCTATGTAGAAACCTACAGTGTGTTTTCCCGTCAGAAAGTGTTCCTTCACTCTGGAAGCTAAGAAATTACTCAACAAACCCTTAAGGAACAACTGAAGAACACTTTTTTTCCTACGAGTGCTGAAGAACCATTTGTTGGTATTCCAATGAAGCAGTTGAGTGATGGATCTTTAATATTTCCAGATTAGAAAGCGTCCCAAGAAGAACCCTTTCTGGAAGAGAACAACATGGAACCCTTAAAGAACCCTTTTCCCCCAAGAGTGTGTGTATTAACTGGGTAAGTGTGCAGTACAAACTCCAAAGTATTGTTCATTTCTTTCTTCTTAACACATAGAACCTGTCAAGTTTCAAACATTTCGTTTCTTGGTACACTTTTAGAAAAGGGTTCTTCAAGGGTTCCTTAAGCGTTCACTGGATAGTGCATGGTCTTTATTCTCCTAACTCGGAACACTCTGTTGTAGGATTCAATCCTTAATCATCCAATGAACCCTTTAAAATAACCTTAACCCCAGTTTAGATGAATAATAAACACCTGAAACGTTCTAGATTTCATAAAGGAAAGGGTTCTTTAATTCATTGGATAATTAAGTGTCCTTAGGCTCATAACTTGGACCTGTTTCTGATTGTTAAACACCCTGTTGTAAGGTTTGACCCATAATTATCCAATGAACTCTTAAAGAATCTGTGAAGAACCATTTTTGTTCTAAGAGGTTACCAAGTTCCCAGACAGTTTAGCTTAAATATTATATAAATACCTGGAATGTTCTAGATCTTAAAAGAAAAAGGGTTTGTTTAAAGATTCATTGGATAATTAGCTTCTTAACCTGGAACGCTTTCTGATCGCAAAACACTTCTGAAACTTTAACTTCCTCCAAAGAAACAACCGAAGAAATCTTAAAGGTTCTAATTTTTTTTTTTTCTAAATTACTTCTCATTATTTTCTTCTTAATACCTCAAACCTCGCAGGCGTTTAGCATTTAGCTCTTGCTACACTTAGAGGGTTCTTTATGGGCTCATTTGCATGGAATCCGTTTCTATGGCAGCTGAAATGCTAATGCGCTGTGAATAGCAACAAAACGATGAGGATGGAGGGTTTTTTTTTTTATTATTGTTATTATTTTTTTATTATGAGCTCCACTACACACCACATGCAGTGCTACCCAGCTGTGCCAGCGTTAGCAATGCGGCTAATCTCGCTAATGTGAAGCTAGCTCATGTGTAGCAGCCATGGTGATGTATTATCAGTGTGCACAAGGAGACAAACTTGGCTTGGCTTGAGTTTCGTACCTGGCTGTAATCATGATTTGCTGGCGAGCTTTGGTTGGATGCTGGGAATAGAGCTTAACAAAAGAAATTGAAAAGGTTGCTTCTGTGCATTTTTGGAATTTTTTTTTTGAATTTTTGGAAAAGATTTGATGTGGAAAAAAATCTTTACACCATGCAGGATATTCCTGAGATGCTCCACCTCAGGAAATGGAATAAAATGTAAATCTGTTGGAAATTTCCAAAAGACACCAGTGTGATATGGTTTTACACACACACACACACACACACACACACACACTGTGCAGCTGCAGCATAAACTGAATTATAGCACCACCAGCCAAGTGAAGAGGCACTGCACTTCTTCAGGCCAACAACTTCACACCAAACTGCAAATATGAGCCACTTTTCACTGTTTTGCGAGATGTTCAGCATCTGAGCGAATCATTCTGTGGCGTTTTAAATAGAATTAATAATCATTATTTAGATTTAATCACAGTAAAAAGAGTGGAAGTGAGAAAGATGAGTGATTTAGACTGCAGACGACAGAACTGCATTATGCTGTCCATCTATCCATCCCTCTATCCATCCAACCTACTCATGCACTAATGAATCCTGAGCGCAGTTTTCTCCATCATCATCATCATCATCATCATCATCATCATCATCATCATCTCTCGTTCCTTCTCTCTCTCCATTTTCGCTCTTGTTCCTCTTCTCATTTTCCCCATCACCATCACTCTGTATCTGTCTCATTTCTCCATTTTGCTAATTCTATCTCTCTCTCTCACACACACACACACACACACACACACACACACACACACACTTCCCTAATTGAGACGAGCGATGGTGTCTCTAGGGTGAGCCGCACCGTTGGTGTTAACCCACACGTGTCTTCTATGGAGGTGAAAAGAGCAGATGACTATATATGATCGTTCTGGACCTCTGCCAAGAACACACACACACACACACACACACACACACACACGGAACAGGAGAGGAATCTGAGATCAGGGTGCACATGTACATTTCGCTGATACGGATTTCAGCATGGGGTGAGGCTGTAGATGAGAAGGTGCTGCGTTAACGACACACACACACACACACACACACACACACCTTTAGACCTGTAGTTGTTTATCAGAACCGTGCAGAACCCCAGATTAAAGGCAGAACATCATGTATCACAGCAAACACCACAACATGAGCATCATTTCTGACCTAACAGGACAGCTCCAGAACCACAAGGCACGCGCTCTACGTCACCAAATCGATATATCAATTATAAATGATGTAATAAGCATGCATGAACTTTACCTTGAATCAGTAATGTCAGCTCTGCTCAGGAGCTCGGTTAGGGTCAGAGCAGCTCGATCTCCTCACATGTCGGATTTTCTCCTGCTGCTCGGTTCTCCTCCATCCGGTCCGATCCGAAAACCACCGCGCTGGAGCATCCGATAAAGCAGCAGCCCATATCCTCCACTCCGAGCACAGCCAGAAACAATCACTACGAATCCGCCCTTTTTTACAAAAAAAATAATAATAATCAGAAATCCAAAAAAGTCAAAATCCCGTGGTGCTCCTCAAGAAGAAGAAGGTGAGAGTGGAAAAGCTTCTCCATTTGGTGCAGCAGAAAACACACTCATGAAAAAAAAACTCCATTGTATCAAGTTGCATGCCACGAACACCCCTGCATTATAACGCGTTATAACCTCCACATGCTTCAGACGAAATTTAGCGCGCGCAAAATTTTCACGCACGTCTTTCCTCCAGAAGATCAGAAGATCAGGATCCGGATTAGATCATGCCTCCACCTCAGGAGAGAGTTACATCCCCTCTACATTCCTCTCGAGAAGAAGAGCATGATGATGAAGAAGAGGAAGAAGACGGATGTGAGGATGCACGAGGATTTTTAAAAAAATTTATTATTATTAATAATAATAATAATAATAACGCACGAGCATACATCTCCCCCATGTGAACCGGATGAGAGCAGAGCCGCTGAGCGCGAGGACCGGATGGAGATCAAGATCAAGACCGGAGGAAGGAGGGGAGGGTGGGGGCGAAATCTGGGATCTCTTGCTCACGCGCATCTATTTTTCCTCCCCGCGCTCCGCTTCTGCCGCGCGGACTCGAGTTTAATCCACATGCGCGCGCGCACACGCGGACGGGCACCGGAGCGCGCGCGCGCGCGCGCGCATACACACACACACACACACACGCGCGCGCGCACACACACACACACACAGCGTATCGGTGTAACGCTGCGTCCTTCCTCCGTCCGCGTTCCTCAGCTGACAAACATCACCTTCATCCTCATCACCATCACCATCATCTTCTCCTCTCCATTTCCGGGAAGAAATATTTATAAATATACAAATATAGGTGTGTGTTATACCAAAAAAAAAAAAAAAGTGCGCGTGCGTACAAACAAGGAAGCAAGCCCGTAAGCGCGCGCGAGAGAGAGAGAGAAAAGAGAGAGAGAGAGAAAAGAGAGAGAGAGAGAGAGAAAAGAGAGACACCAAAGTTTTCGGAACAAATTCAGCACATCTACAAACTCCCCCTAAAAACAGTGGAGAAGAAGAGAAAAGAGACGCTTCTGTTTATCTTCTGCAAGTGAAGAAGAAGAAGAAGAAGAAGAGCATGATGAGGAGGAGGAGGAGTCACTGTGGAGATTCTTCCTGTGTGTGTGTGTGTGTGTGTGTGAATCCAGAATAAAAACACACACACACACACACACACAGGAGATTTCTGTAAAATACTATTACTGCTAATACAAATAAATAAATAAATACATTTGTTAATCATTAATACAATTATTGTTGTAAATTACTAGCAAAGTATTAAAATTTTATTATTTTCTTTATTCTATAGCTGCAGCTATAATTGGTTATATCTATGACAACTCATCGTTTCTATAGTAACAGCTCATACTGTACTTCAGAAATAAACCTTAGCAGACTGGAAGAGTTCAGTTCCTCATCACTGCTGTACGGCTTCATACCTTTAATGTGTCTCTTTTACCTGAGCAGGTGCGCGTGTGGAACCTGGAGAACCCAGAACACAGCTGCACCTTGGCAGCCAAATGAGCTGTTTATAGCTGCTGTAACGTAAGTGAGAACAGGAACTAATTTGTAACTAAAAACGGATAAAAAGCTATGACGTGTCAGTGTTTAATGAATTAAAAAATCATTATTTTCAGTGAATCTTTGAGGTGTAAGAGGAATAAAACATGTGGTAACAGTAACTCAGTCACTACTTATTTTACTAAAACAGCACCACACACACACACACACACACACACACACACACAGTGTTTTATTACTTACAGTATGTAAGAAAGTTAAAGAAAGAATTCCGGTTTGGTGTTTTAGGTTCACGTCACGAACGCTGGTGAGAATGAAGTCAGTGGAGATCTCTTTGTGAATCCTCTGATCACTGATCTCTCACACTGAGCTGAAGAAACACGCCGAACCTCGTATTTCCAGCATAAATAATAATAATGATCAGTATCATGTCCGCACCATGCGTTCAGTGTGTGTGTGTGTGTGTGTGTGTGTGTGTGTGTGTGTGTGTGTGTGAAGAGAATGTGTTCTTGTTACAGCAAGACCTTGTGTTTCTTATTTATGATGTTTTTTTCTTTCTGCATTGGAGAGAAACTGATTTCGTTCGTGTGCAATAAATCCCTGCAACACACCTTCATCCGACCTGCTGAGAGCGGCCAAGCAGAAACATCCTCCCATCACGCCGCCTCACGCGGTGCCCTGAAAAAAAAAAATAATTATATATACATATATATATATATATATATATATATATATATATATATATATATATATATATATATATATATAAAAATAAATCATACAAGTGGAAGTATTGTTGTGGGTTTTTTTTTGTGTTTGTTTTTGCTGAAAAACATAAAAACATCAGTGTGACCATCCACTACTACTACTAATAATAATAATAATAATAATAATACATTTTTATTTAAACTCCACCATCCGTTTCTCCATGTCCAATAAAACCTCAACAGAAATGAAAGAACAGTCTTTACAGAAGACTGAACGTCTCAGACTGACCTTCAGTTTAACTCTGAGTTGATGGTTTGAAGTAAGGAAGTGCTTTTAATGTCACCTCGCTTCATTAGGATTAAAAAAAAAAAAAAGATAATTACCCGGAACGGTCAACATGCCAGTCAACACGCGTTTACGACGTCACGCTTGTCCCTGCTGATTTTACGCCTGGAGGAATTTGAGAGCATCAGGAGCTCAGAGGTGAGACTCGACATGGCCTCGGACATGGAGATTTTTTTCTACTTTAGGTTACATTTAAAAAGATCCGACAGTTAAACAGCTAAATGTTTACAGTTTGAGAGGTTTGTTCATGTTGACTGAATAAATAAGAATAAAAATGATTATTGCATCGGGGGCCGCAGCTTTTCATTCCAGCCAATCGGGAGGCTGTTTAATTTCAGCTGTTCCTCTCGTTGCACACCTGACACAGATCCGGTCCATTTTTGGGATCTGTTTGATCCGCTCTGCCAGCCAGCCCCGAGTGATCCGGCTGTCTCATAGCAAGCTTCTGTACTCTTTCCTTTTTTTCTCTGAGGTTCAAACAAACCCTTAAAAATATCATACGCACCTTTAAGCTTTCATGTACTTTAAATTAGCCTTAAAGGTGCAAGGAACATGTTTATACACTCGTATAAATAAAAAAAAAACATGAAATCTACAGGGTTCTTCAGTTGTCCCTCAGAGGGAACCCTGAAATTAATGGAGAACCTCAGAAAGAGTTCGAAACTAGAACTCATTTAGGAACATCAGAATCTTTAAATTTAGGAAGAACCCACTGAAGAACGCTATGTGTAAGAGGGTAGGTTGTTTACTCTCTCTCTCTCTCTCTCTCTCTCTCTCTCTCTCTCTCTCTCTCTCTCTCTCTCTCTCTCACTCTCCTTTGCTGTTTCTCACTGCTGTGTGCTATCTGTCCATCTTTCTTTGTCTCTCACTCAGTCTCTATCTCTCAGTATTACTACTGTCTCTCTCTCTCTCTCTCTCTCTCTCTCTCTCTCTCTCTATCTCTCTGTATTACTACCATGTGTGTATCTCCTTCTCTGTCTCTCTCATTTGCTTATTTTTCCTTATTTTCCCTACTTCTTCTCTCTCTCTTTTCTCTCTCTCTCTCTCTCTTGCTGTTTCCCACTGCTCTGTGCTTCTCTCTGTCTCTCTCCATCTTTCTTTGTCTCTCTCTCTCTCTCTCTCTCTCTCTCTCTCTCTCTCTGTATTACAACCATGTGTGTATCTCCTTCTCTGTGTCTCTCTTATTTTTCTCTCTTATTTCTCTCTCTTATTTTTTCTTATTTTCCTTCTTTCTTCTCTCTGTATCTCTCTCTCTCTCTCTCTCTGTCTCTGTCTCTAAATTTAAGTGGCTCTCTCAGGACTTCAGGGAATGTATAAAGAGATCTGCTTCAAGGTTAGCATCTCAGTACCTTCTCTACCTCCTCTACTGTACACAGACGGAGTGACACCTACAGAATATCACTTCCTGAATACAGAGCTGCCATTTTATTCAGCAGCATTTATTCCTCTAAGCGGGTTGTGATGTGATGTGGGTCTGACTGGTCCGTTGTGCTGCACTTCATGGCACAATATCTACCAATATCTCAAAGAAGTTACAAAAACATGTATGTAAGAAGTACAAATTGTGGTTCTTCAATGAATACGAAATTGTAATTATTTGCTTTTATTGCAATGCAATGCATCATTTTATTTAAATAATACAGACAGAGGTGAAGCCACAGAATCCCTTCCCATGTTCCTGACAGCAGGTGACAACAGGGTTAAAAGGTAAAAGAAGGGAACGAGGAGCAGCCGCGAGGGGGTTACGGATCAGAGGAGAGGAAGATCTGCAGAGGAATCACGGGAATGCGAGCTCAGCGGGTTTGTACTGAAGCGCTGTTTGGATGGGCAGTGAAACAGAAAAAAAAAAGTCAAAGAGAGAACAAAGTGAATGGGACTCGTTTAAAAAGAGAGTGACCTCATTACTCATTCACACGCCTCGAGCAGCTAAAAGTAGACAGAGAGAAAGAGAGAGAGAGAAGAGTGAGATAAAGGAAAGATGTGTGTGTGTGTGTGTGTGTGTGTGTGTGTGTGTGTGTGTGTGTGTCAGTCAGCTCTGTTTCACCATCAGGAAGCTCAGCAAAAAAAACAAAAAAAAAAGATCTTTGAATTTTTAGATAGCTCGATTCAAAACTTTTGAAATTGAAAGTGACCTTGAAGAGTTTCTTAGACACAAAGACTATAAAAATAAAACGTTATTACATGAAAGCTTTGTTCTCTTTCATGTCTTACAGCTGGATATGATCCAACAACCTGCTCGTGTTGTAGCCGGGGATTAGCTTCAGGTGGCGAGGAGGAAATCTGCCACAGCTATACTGATAAATGCGACACACTTGTGCATTTTGGTGGATTCCAGCCAGCAGTATAAAGCGCTGAGGGCCTGAAGTCGTTATTAAATTAATTTAACACTCAATCCACCATCAACCGATCTCGCCAGCTCAACCCTCGCGGGAATCTGGGACTATTTTATCAATTTTTTTAATTTTGCCTATAAACGTGTATCACATTTAAAAATATTTACCATGCAACAATCATTTCTTTCCTAGCCAATATGACCTGATTTATTTTTCCACTTAAACACACTATATCAAAAGACTGGACCCAAAAACACACAAAAATTCAGATTACTTACAACAGATAAAAAAACTGTGTTGTGTAATTTAAAAAAAACCAAAAAAAAAAACCATCATAATAGTTGTAGCAATTTGCTGTGGTATAAGAGGAATAAAACACTTAGGGACGTGCTGTTATGAGAAAATGATCAACTTTACAGTGTTTAGGCTTTAATCCTTAATCTTTAATCCTTAATCTTAGTCTTTAAGTCTTTAATCTTTAATCTTTTAGCCTTACTTTGTTAATCAGATAATAATAAGATTACCAGATATCCGACTTTTAAACACAAAATCTCCTATGTGATAAAAAGAATTATGATTTTTTTCTTTACTTAGAACCCTTACACATAATGAAGTATATAAAATAACAAAACAAGAAAGTAAAAAAGGTGAAATAAAGATAAAATCCAATTATGTGCTGTTCAACTCTCGCATGTCACTTCATCTGATAATCTGTTTTTTATTTTTTATCTATTTTTCATCGAGCCCACGATGACAGGATAAGATCTGAATCCACAGATTCCAACATTTTTTTCCCCAATTTGTTCATACGACAAAAAATGGCAAAGATATTCCAATAATTTACGATATATATATATAATTTATCTCCATCTCCATCCACATCATGAATTAATTGTTGCAGTCCAATCAGAAGGATGCTTCCTTGGTAGGCAGCGTTTTAAGGGAGGATTATAAGTGTGTAAAATCCAATCTTAACCCAATCCGATCTAAGCGCAGTCTGATCAGGAATATCAAATTACAGATATTAATAGATGTTCGGTATTTACGACTCGGCATGCTGTAGACACGGATTACCAGCAAGAGGCGAGCCGAACTGTCGCCCGCCATGTTTGCTTAAAGTTGTAATACGTTATCGTTTCTATAGCAACAGCTCATTCGCAGGGACGTGTACGGAAGACTCTCCACAGAAACAAATTTAAAAAATGTGTGTAATCTTTGATCTGATGAAGTTTTCTGTCATTTATTTGATGTTTATGGAAGGAGTCTCCAGTGTCAGAGCTTTGTGCCAGTCACAGGTAAAGCTGTAACTTAACGTTTTAGAGGAGTTTACGCTTCTTTGCTGTTTCCGGTAACATGACAAGCTGCGTTTTGTTTGTCTTATTACCTTCAAGAGAGAGAGTAAAGAGACACTGGTGAGGGAACGACTGTTTATAGCTGCTATAACATAAGTGACAACAGGAACTAACTTGTTTCATGTAACTAGAAATGGATTTTAAAAAACTTGTTTAATTTAAACAGTTGACAGTTTAGTTGTGGCAATTTGCTGTGGTGTAAGAGGAATAAAACACCTGGGGACGTGCTGTTATGAGAAAATGGTCAACTTTACAGTGTTTAGGCTTTAATCTAATCTTACATTGTTAATCAGGTAATAATCAGATTATCAGATATTTTATCAGACGTTTAAACACAAAATTAAATCTCTTATGTGAGCATCTCAGAAGCAACTCTATTTTTTTTCTCTTTCACTTTTTTTTTTTTAGAAAAAGAGAAATGACTTTGATCTGTGAGTAATCCTTTTCCTGATGGAAAAAAAATAAAAATAGATATTTTTCTTTTTTTCTTCAAAGCTTGCAGGGAAGATCGGTCACCTGCACATATCAGGAGAGGAACAGAGAGAGAGAGAGAGAGAGAGAGAGAGAGAGAGAGAGAGAGAGAGAATTCCATTCCCTCGAAGAAAAGCCGCTTATTATTCCGGGTTCGGAACAGGAGAGTCCGGATCACCGGAGTGTCGAAGCTGTCACGGAGAACAGAGAAGGATTAGAGAGCGAACGCAGCGAGGAGGAAACTTCCTGCTCAGTACGAAGAGATGGAAATGATCTGATGAGGAGATCAGTAGGAGAAAAAAGAGTCAGTGAGCTGGAGATATCTACTGATGCTCATGGCTAAGCTAGCGCACCACGCTAGCGCTTTTTTCTGAGACACGAGGTGAGAGAATTAGCAGGATTCCTGAGAGGAATTTTAAATCTCATTCGTAATTTTTACAATCTTCACTGCTAATGTGATCTCTACTAGCGCTAATCAGTTAGCTAACATGATTTCTGAGAGGAATTTTAAATCTTATTCGTAATTTTTATAAACTTCTCTGCTAATGTGATCTCTACTAGCGCTAATCAGTTAGCTAACATGATTACTGAGAGGAATTTGTAAGTCATATTTATAAATGTTTAATTTCCACTACTAATGCTCGCTAGCTGCCTAACACAAGCTATTAAGTCAATCATAAATATGTTCTAAATATTTACAGTTAATGCTAGCTAGCATATGCTGTGTAAAGGATTTCCGAGACAATTTTATGTCATGTTTATAAACATCATAAATGGTTATTAATCTTCACTGCTAATGCTAGCTAAATCTAGCTACTTACATGACAGATTTAACAGATTTATAAGTCATAATCATAGATATTTTCATAATTTTCAGCTAGCTAGCTAACATGTATTAAGCTGACAGGATTTCTGAGAGGATCATATTCATAAATAATAAAGTTCACAGGATTCTTTGAAAGGTCATATGCATTAATATTTATAATCATCAATGCTAATGCTAGCTAAACGGATCCTCAGGATTTCTCAGAGGATTTTTAAATGTCTACAATGCTAGCTAAAGTCCCTAATGCTAGTTAAAGCACTAATGCTAGTGCTAATTGGCTACTGTGAACTAACTTGACAGGATTTCTCAGAGGATTTATAAGCTGTTATTTGTGTATTTATTTATTTTAGCTTTATGGCTAATAAAGCACACATCTGTTAATACAAAGGATTCCTCGACTACAGAACACGGTGCTAATTTCTATTCAGAGCGATTTTTTTTTTAAATAAAGAAGCCTAAAAATATCTGTGAGCGAGTGTGTGTGTGTGTGTGAGCGAGTGTGTGAGCGAATGTGTGTGTGTGTGTGTGTGTGTGTGTGTGTGTGTGTGTGTGAGCAAGTGTGAGACTTTTCGGTTTCCACTTTCGGAGTGTAAAGTGGATAATCGCACTTGTGATATTTTAAGGAAGTGTCTCCGTCTTCAGCAGAGTGTGTGTGAGTCCACTTCGGCTCTCCTCACACTGTGTGTGTGTGTGTGTGTGTGTGACATTTCACTGCAGGATACTGTGATATGGACATGACACAAATGAGAAGACAGAGAAAGTGTGTGTGTGTGTGTGTGTGTGTGTGTAAGTGTGTGTGTGTGTGTGTGTGTGTGTGTAAGTGTGACACTGAGCTGCTCTGTGTGCGAACATCCTTCAACCTGCTAGGGTAACGAGAGCACAGTTAGTGACACACACACACACACACACACACACACACACACACACACACACACACTCTCACTGACGCACATACACACGAAAGCCTGCAGCAGGAGTTAAAAAAAAAGAAAGAAAGACCAGCTAATGAGCAGCAACAGTGCTGACGAGAGAGAGAGAGAGAGAGAGAGAGAGAATTATACAAACAGACAGACAGACAGAGAGAGAGATAGGTAGAGAAAGATAGATAGACAGGTAGGGAAACAGGTAAAGAGACAGACAGATCGATAGATATACATGAAGACAGACAGACAGGTAGAAAGATACACCTACAGAGAGACAGACAGGTAGAGAAACAGACAGACAGACAGATAGATAGATAGACAGATAGATAGATAGATAGTCGCTGTGGATCTGGAGTGTATCCCGAGGAACACTGGGTATGAGGCAGGTATACACTGTACTGACACTGGAGACTCCTTCCAGAACTGTTACATAAACACCTTCCTTCCTTACAGAAAACCTCACCATGTTAACATCACACTGTTGCTATAGAAACGATAACAAATATAAACCTGTGATTTGTGGCTGCTCTACAGTCAGAGCTGCTGTTATGGAAAATTCATCAACACCTTCTGACCAATCAGAACGCAGAATTCAGCAGCGGTGTGGTGCAAATAAACATAGACAGCTTTGTGTTTTCTCTCGGTGTTGTCAGTCAGATCGAGGCGTTCCTGCGGAAACACAGCATAAAAGCAGCACACACTGTGATTACGGTGACTCGGTAATGCGCTGTTCGGCGGGAACGAGAGAAAAGTGACAGAAGAAAAAAAAACACAGAGAGAGAGAGAGAGAGAGAGAGAAGAGGTTTTTGTTTCATTTTCCAGCAGCATTTGTGCTTCTGAGATAAAATCT
>CM074925.1:26523700-26538427 GCA_037576815.1 Pangasius larnaudii
AGAGGTAACTATGGCGATAGAGGTTGCTATAGTGATAGATGTAACTAAACTGATAGAGGTAACTATAGCGATAACTACTGTGATAGACATAACTATAGCGATAGAGATAACTATTGTGATAGGTGTAACTATAGCGATAGGTGTAACTATAGCGATAGAGGTAACTATGGTGATAGAATTTAACTATAGCGATAGAGGTAACTATGGCGATAGAGCTTGGTATAGTGATAGATGTAATGAAAGTGATAGAGATAACCATGGTGACTGAGGCTGGATATTATGGTCTGTTTAAAGCTGCCTCCGGTGTGATCAGTTTCATGCAGGTTTTCACGCAGGAAGACACTGTTGATGAAAGCGCTGTTCCTGCCCTGTGACACTGTGTCTCATGGAGCTTATAAGAAACGTCCTGAGTGTTTGACACGGTGAACGCAGCAGTACGGCTTCTTTATGGAACTCACCCAGGGATCCTGTCTTAAATAAAAGCCAAACGTCCGTAACAGCACACGTACAATTCCATCTGCTGTGTGACATGACGATGAAATGAAACAGGGATGAAGATCCTTCCTTTAACATCGAGCCGATTTAATAAACTTGTCACGAAGTGCTCGTCGTATCTGCGTGAGGAGATCAGGGAGCGCTTCGGCGTGTCTCTCGCTTCTCTGAGGTGTGGTTGATCACACGTACAGGCACATGGATCCTGTGTGACGGGTTTTCCCTACGGTACAAAGAACTCTTCATCAGCACTCCACACACACACACACACACACACACACACACACACACACACACACATGCACGCTCATTGAACTGGCTGCCTGTAATCAGTTCTCGCCGTCGATGGCGTTCACATTAACAGGTGTGAGTTCTTTGCATTTATAAAAAGGTTAGGCGTTAATAAGACATGCACTCAGCCGCCAAGACTCTCTGTGTGTCGCTGTGGAATGATGTAAATTGCCAGTATGAAAGCGTCCATGTTTTCAGAAGATGACACTAATTAAGCACTTTTGCAAAAAATAATTTCGAAAGTGTTCCATTTACGGCTACATTGGATTAAGCGAGACATTTAAAATAAACGAAAAGCTAGTCATTATTTTCCTACTTGGATATTTCGCACCTTGCTCCATTTCATTACATCATGTGACACAAAAACATGGTGTCTTTGAAAGTGGTGATAAATTAAAAACCTTTAGGCTACTTTAGCTCTAATATTTAATTAAAATTACCCAAAATGCTATAAAGCCTGATTAATTAATTTAAAAAAAAAATGGATGAATATGTAGAGCAGTCGTATGAAGTAGTATGTCAAAATTACATCATGTTTTTATTTATTTATTTAGTTCTATTTTATTTTTTTTTAAAAACAACTGAACATCTCAGTTAGACTTGACCTTCAGTGTGTTATTGCATCATCATATGCAACAGCCAATCAGGTTCCAATATGCAAATACCAGCTTCCCAAGACAATTTGCATATTAATGTAAACTAAATATCTTGATGTAAATGTGCGCAATTTTTCTGGCATCTAATCACATTTTTTTCTGGAATTTTCTGGAACATTTTAAGGAATAATGATTATTTTAATACTGTAGACAATTTTTTAGTCTAATTTGCATATTCATATTATTTAATGTCGTTTAAAAAAAACTGTATGATGTTCAAAATAATTTGTTAGACTTTAAACCTTTTTTACAGCATGAAATGTTGAGATGTTTACAATAAACGCTATCAGTACATTTCAGACATTAATATGAAAATGATATTTTTTATTTATATTTATGATATTTTTTATATAAATCATATTAAAGGGCTATTTGATTTAGCCAACTAATAATAGCTGAATTCTGATCTCCTGATAAAAGTATATCTCAGATATTAATTCGTTTTTTTTTAACATTTGGTGCTTGTTATTCTGACCATTTCTCACTTTATTTTTATTAATTTCTTTATTTATTTAGTCTGTATTCTGTTTTTCATACATAGAGCCATTTTCTGTCAGTTATTGTCACATATCAGTAATTTTCTGACCCAGAGATATTACTATTTCAGATTTCTTCACCTGTAACAGTGACTTCGCCTAAATCTCAGAGTCTCCTGCACTGAAACGGTGTCTCTCGTAAAATGGATGGAAATATCGACAGAAGCTCAAGGCGAGACACAATCTCAGGTCAAGCGTCGAGTGTGAACGCAATGGTGCGTAAACACCTGACAGCGACGTCCCATAATCCTCAGCTCCACCCTCACAGCACTGCCGATGCCCCGCAACCTTCCGTTCTTACTCCTGAGAGTGGAGTGCAAAAGTTTGCACACCCTTTAGTTCTGATTGGGTGGGGAAAATAAACTGAACCTCATAACAACAGAACTATGGAGTGGTGAAAATGAAATGTGGGTGTGTCCTGGAACAAGATGAAAACCTGTGATGAAATTCAGCTGAAAAATGTTTTTGAGAAGAACCAAATTTTTCCAGACTGGATCTTGAAATTTAAATTTTTTGTTGTTGTTTTTTTTTACTATTAATATCTTAACATAACATAACATACACTGTTTGACTGATTGTGTAAATAAATAAATAAATAAATAAAGGAACATCTGTAAAATTATTACACTTATGCACAATATGCCTAAAGTTTTCCATCATGGAATGGACCTTAATCGGAATTGGCTTAATGGTTTCCATCACATTCCTGAAGGCTTCCATCAGGAATTTAAAGGCAGATGGTAGAGGACCATCATATTAAAATTATACATCATCGTGTTCCATTAAATACCATTAGGAACCACTAGAAATCTGTCTTCTAATGATTATATGTTTTGCTGATGTATATGTATATGACATTTCTCATTTATTTTAATCTTTGGTGTTAATTGACAATTTTGACAATTTATTTCTGACAATTTATTTATATAGCACAATTAATTACAACTTTTCCGTTGACCAATGTGCTTTCCAGCAAGTCATCAAAAACAGAAAAACACACAACAAACAAACAGAAAAGATTATAAAAACATACAAATATCCCATCAGCCATACGCTTCAGAAAAGAAAAATGTCTTTAGCCTGGACTTAAAGATATTAAGAGAAGAAGCTCGTCTAATAAATAGTGGCCAGGCGTTCCAGAGCCTGGGGGCCGCAATACAGAAAGCACCATCTCCCCGACACTTAAGCCTCGACTTAGGGGTAAAGAATAGATCCTGGTTGGAAGACCGAAGGGATCTAATGGGTTGATGCTCCGTCAATAACTCACAGAGATAAGCAGGGGCCAAAAACCATTCAGAGGTTTGTAAACGAGGAGCAAAATTTTAAAATCCACTCTAAAACGAACAGGCAGCCAGTGTAGTGAGCGTAGAATAGGAGCTCCGTCTTTTTAACTCCGCTCAAGACTCGAGCCGCAGCATTTTGAACAACTGCAAACGGGATAAAGCCGTCTTGCTAATCCCAAAATAAAGTGCGTTGCAGTAGTCCAGCCCAGACGAAATAAAAACATGAATTACTTTTTCAAAATCTTTAAAAGAGAGAAAAGGCTTTGCTTTAGAAAGCAAACGCAGCATTGTTTTAACATTGTATGTTTACTGTCAATTGTTATTTGGACTTGCTTTGCATTTTATAACCAATTTTTTCCTTGTATGTGTTGTTGTTTTGTTTTTTGCACAATTGAATTTTTGTCGAATGCTAAACTGAAAGCTATAAGCTTCTGCTTCTTAGCAACATTATCTTCATAGGAAAGCTTCAGAGACCGAACATTTCTTCGCTGATTGACTACATTTGGTGTAAAGGGAACATTGTGTACTCATTTTTGTGAGAATAATGGAATGAATCAAAGCCTTGAAGTAAGCGTTTTGATTTTTTTTTTCCCTGTTTGTCTCGGCAGCATGACTCCTGAGACAATTCTCTCTCTCCTGCTCCCTCGCCGTCGCTCCTGTTTGCTGAACTAAATGCATTATGAAAGCACTGTTGTTTATTTCCGTCCTCCTGGAAATGAATAAAACACAGCAGACAGCCGACTCATCCATCTTCCATGATCACGATCATGATCCGCTACAAACTGCCAAAGATAAGAATCACATTCATAAATGGAGAAATAAGAGAGAGAGAGAGAGAGAGAGAGAGAGAGAGTCGGGTGATGTCCCTGCTGTGACATGACTCATGTTTCTTTACTTTAATGATCCGGGTTTTATTCGTTTAAGCGATATGGTGGAAATAAAGTACTACTCCGATGACATAGTAGGTCACATGACCGTAACATGTCTGTAGGCTGTGCCTGTGCTAGGAGCTCAATAACTTAGCTAAAGTTACGTTAATGCTGACGCGTGTCTTTATAACCTCTTTTCCTCACGGGATATAACGCAAACTCTACCAGCATGTCCAGTTGATGTTCCTGACGGTTCTGTCACATGATCACGGCAACCGCGCATTTAGACTGTCCATATGAACGACTTTGCTAGCTTTACAGTTTTATTTTTCTTGGTAATTTACCACCACATTTGAGAGAAACGTTGATATTCCTGACACTTCTGTCAGATCTTTACTGTCGGTCTGCATTTACATTGTCCATATAAAGACTTAGATAGCTTTACTGTGAGCCTAATAACTGCAAGACAACCAATTCAAAGTAGGACTAGCGCTTCATGCTAAGTGCAAGTTTACAAAACATCTGAGGAAAATGCTGACGTTCTGGATGTTTCCTGTCTTGTTTTCAGCATCACTGAGCTTTTTAAACTGGATTAGCAGCTGATGCTAAGTGTTACTACAGAGTAATTCTGAGGTTATTCTTAGTAAAAAAAAAAACATCTGAGGAAAATGTTGATGTTCCAGATGGTTCTGTCTTGTTTTTTTTTTTTACCATCGCTGTGCATTTACATTGTCTTTAGACAATGTGTGCATTTGCACAGTCATTAGCTAGCTTATGCTGCCATCTGTATTTCCCAGTTGCCTAGCAACAGTGTTCTCGCAACTTTAGGAGCATATTGTACGCTCACAAATCCACATCCTCTTCTGTAAAGAATTAGCGTTCAGGACGTACGTAGTCAAAGTCCTCATCGAACGTCTTGAGAGCCGTGACTTTGCTTTGCATTTCCTTTTGAAACAGGAAGTCAGAGTGATGCCGTGTTGACGTGCTTGACTGATTTACACAACAGCCAATAGCGTTCAGATTACGCCATGCCACAACCCCGCCCAATCTAAACAAACCTGAATATGGAGGACAGTGAAGAGTTTATAGCGAGAGAGCTTTGTTCTGCTCCAGATTTCTCACTTTAACCAGGACAATGTCCTAAACAACGAGACGCTGTGTGTGTGTTTAGAGTTACGTGTTTTTGAATCGAAGTCGATGATTATAAATCATATAAAACTATGGCATTAACATGCATCCTGGGTGATCTGATCATAGCGCTCAGTACAGGTGTAAGGCATCTCGAAGGCGCCTCGTGATCCGATCGCTCAAACCACATTCGGACGAGGTTTGGGACGCATACGGACACATCACTACACCTGCAGCGTGAACATGAAAGCGTCCCGATGCGTCCCGGACATCCACGAAGGACCAGAACACTCTCCGCTGCACTACTAGTGCACTTCCATAGCATTCTGCAGGGTCTTGAGGCTAGAAGTTGCTTCATTCATCGTCTCGACTGTCGTTCATGTCTAAGTGTTGAGCAGACCACGCGAGTGGAGCGTCAGAAACAGCGGAAAATCATGCAACGTCATGTCCTGCGGAAATGACGCATGAAACCGAACGCAGGTGCTCTAAAGAGATTCGTTCCTAAAGCCAGGTGTGCACAGCTGTGCGTCTCGGCTGTCCGCTTGTGATCAGATCACCTGAGACTGATGTTAATACCAGGTTTTATCTGTAGCCCTGATCCTTTAACAGAACCTTTAACTACATTTTCAACATTTTTACACAATCTACTCGTTTTCATTTAGTGAAACGTTCTCCTGCTCTCTAACAGAAGTCATTACATGTGTGTGTGTGTGTGTGTGTGTGTGTGTGTGTGTGTGTGTGTGTGTTTGTGCGCACGTGTGCATGCATTCTGATGAGCTCATTTTCATCACTCGGTGACTCATTTATCAAACAATCTATTATATCCAATTAGTGAACGGCCCGGGAAATTAACCATTAATATGGAGTTAATTCAGGTGCGCATATTTACTTGACTCCTGAAGTTCAGGTGTGATTTTTTATTTTTTATTTATTTTTTTTTTTTTTACCAAGAAAAGCTAACTGTAATAATCAGCATTAATATATTTCATTCTTCTTCACTTCTACAAAAATACCCACATCATACACGTAGATACACTGCAGTCTTTAATAAAATCTAGATACTTTTTTCTCTCTCTTACATTTCACATCAATTCAGATTAGTATGGCCATAATAATAATAATAATAATAATAATAATAATAATAATAATAATAATAATAATAATAATATGGCTGCAAGCAGTGATTAAGGGGCCAAGCACTTTCTGGCCCCTCCCCTTGGCGACGGAGGAAGAACAGAAGCCACGTGGACCATTAACTCTTGTTTCCAAGGAGATGGCGATACTATACGACATTGAGAAGTGACCTTACTTCCTTTTTTTGAAACTCGCCAATCAAATTTGTTCACACGTTATGGACGAACTGTGTTCAATATCAAAAAACAGGTTTTCAATGGTTAGACAAAGTTTCTTAGTGAAGAAGCAAAAAAAAAATTTGTTAAAATTCAAAATGGCGAGTTCCTGTTTGGCAAATCGCAAATTCGTTACATCATGAACGCTCTGCATTTCCTTCCAGGAGAATGTAGAATGATGATTTGATATTG
Source organism: Pangasius larnaudii (assembly GCA_037576815.1). Classification (NCBI taxonomy): domain Eukaryota; kingdom Metazoa; phylum Chordata; class Actinopteri; order Siluriformes; family Pangasiidae; genus Pangasius; species Pangasius larnaudii. Next base: position 26,530,497 of record CM074925.1, read on the forward strand.
TGCGGTTCAAATAGTATGAGCAGTTTTGCTAATTTGTGAATTATAGCGCCACCTAAAGTTAAATTTAGAGTCCTTCACTCACTGAACTCAAGTTTGATTTGGAGACTCCTTCCATAAACGTCTCCTTACAGAACGCTTCACCACATCAACAGAATGGGTTGCAGCTGTTGAAAAACTTCGTCTCGGACACTTCGTGAACTTCAAACCGGTGATTTTAATCATCTCAATGTTTAGCTCGGAAAATCCACTTAAGCAGCTGCGTAACCCGACTCTGAATACCAGCAACTTTCTCAGCGTAATTACTGATGTAACTTTTGGACTTTTAGAGTCACTGACTCTGAATACGGCTCTATATGTTAACTGACTAATTTTCAGTCTTTGTTTGGTTTATATTATAATAATGATACATTAAATAATATTTAATATCTTAAAGTGTGTGTAGGTTGGAAACAAAAGGGTTAAATCTTTTTAAAAATCCCTTTAAAAATTATCATCCATCTTGTTTGTGGAATCAGTTGCGGATGGGACCATTTCATGTCTGAAAGTAAGAAAAAAAAAACCTCCAGGTTTCTGGAGATGCTTCATGGGCAGTGAACACCGGCAGCTAATCGTTAGCAAGCCTTGATTAACACAATCACGCATTTTTACGATGAACCAATCGCCAGCTGTAAAATACAGAAAGTGGAGCAGAATCTAGCAGCGTCAGTGTGAGTCCATTAAAACAGAGACTAAAGGTATCACATGTTGTATTAATTAGCCTGATTTAAGTAGCCATCTGGCCGGCTGTGTAAATGTTTTTGCTAATCGGAGAGCATTAGCGCTTTTGTTTTCCACCATTTTCTTGGCCACGTTCCAGTATTAACACACAGCTGAGTGAGACTTGTGAAAAGTGCCTCTGTTGCTTTTGCTTTTTCTTTGTGCTTTTGAAAATCTTTCTTCAGGTTTGTTTAGCTACTCGAAACACTGTTGAAGAAAATACTACTTATGGGCAGTGTTTATAAGGCGACATGACACCTACATGAGCTGAAAGTTTATTAATTATACTGCAATATTGTCAGAAAGACTGCTTTTGTCATGTGGTGTTATAAGACACCAGAAAGACAAAGTCGGCTGCATTAACAGTCTAATGATAGTTGGCTTGACATCTTGTCATAATACGATGTTACGTTGAAAAAAAAAATCTATGTCATTTTATGTCAATCTTAGCTGATGGAATAAGCCTTTATAGATGTTTATGTAGGTCTTCGGTATCATTATGAACACCACTCTTAAGTGGTTATAAACGTTTATCAGTTGCCATGAAAAAAGGTTTCACAGGTCCTATGTAGCCCTTTGAACATCACACTGAAGTCTTATAACTGTCTATCTGGGTTTATGTCAGTTGCAATGAAATTGTTATAATGTAGATCTTATGTAGCCCTATGAACACCACACTTAAATGTTTATTTTGGTTTATGTTATTTCTTTGAAAAGGTTATGGAAGTCTTATGTAGCCCTATGAACACCACACTTAAATGTTTATGTTGGTTTATGTTGATTCTTTGAAAAGGTTATCTAAGTCTTATGAAGCACTATGAACACCACTCAGGTCTTTATAAGTTTTTACATTGACTTTGACATATAAGCTTTATATACACCACTCGTAAATCTTTATGGATGTTTATGTCTCAGTTCAGTGAACAGATGCATCACTATGAACACCACCCTTAAATGCTTATGTAGTTTTATGTCAGTTCCATAAAGCCCTTATGGCCATCACCTTTAGCTCTTTGTAGGTATTATGTAATCTATGTAGGTCTTATGCAGCACTATGAACACCACCTTTCAGGAAAGTGTAACTCTATAATGCAAAAAATCTCTCTCTGTGATGGAAAGCTTTAATCCATGTTCAGAGGACGAGTGTCTCACTCTTTAAGGGAACAATAAGACTGTTTATTTTTTTATTACCTCAGAAAACAAAATGTACGTTTAAACCAGCTTTTCCTCAGAGACTTCGGGGTGTTTAATGTTCTTGTTCTTTTTTCGCTGAGTCAGAATTCTGAGTACTCTATGCATTTGGAGGATAAAAAAGTTTTCAAAGGCGCCTGACAACAAGCCTTTAAATGGTAAACAGGCTGTAAGGATGCATTTCATTTCTGCGTGTACCCAAGAGGTGTGGACAAAAAAACAAACAAATAAAGCGGTGCGAAACCTCATTTTTCACCGTCTTCAATTTTATTCAAAGCTGCAGAGCCGTTTATTGTAAAAAAAAAAATAATAAAAAAAAAAGCACCTCCTTGTTTTTTGAACAAGGCTTCGAAATGGCGTTCTCTTACAGAATTTATTGCTAACTGCAATGCAAATTCTGTTTTATGGAAATACAATCAAACGGAGGAAACGTAGAGAAGAGCTGATGCAGCGAAGCCTGAGGTAGGAACCAAAGATTAAATAAATAAATAAATAAATAAATAAAAACACGACGCAAAATTTTGCATAATGGAAGTTTGGCAAGTGGAGCTGCAAAAGACAAGAAAGACAAGAGAAGATCATTAACGCCTGGTCTAATCAAGTGGAGAATATAAAAAAATATTAAAAAATTAAAGATACGTGTTGTTCTGAAGATCTAATTAAACGACGCAAAGTGAAGCGAGTGAGAAAGCTCGTCCGTTTTTATTTACAGAGATGTTCCCCGTGGAGAGACATCAAAGCCGAGCAGGAAGAAACTAATATGCAATTTGGAAAAACTGACTCGCTTTATAAAACACCAAATGTTTCTCCTTCAACGAGAGTCGGATTTCATTAATGAGTCGTGTGTGTTGAGAAGATCACATTAAGCTTTTAGATTAAACGATCTGAGAAAACACAATTTCCCCAATGATCCACTCGATTTTTCTGTTTAGATTCGATTTTAAATGTAATCACTGCTGTTACGCCACATGTACGTACGCATTGTTGTGAATATCACAAGGAATTAGTGATATTTCAGGCTTAGATACTGTATATGGGAAATCAAAGTGCGATTTGTTTTCCTATTTATACCTGTATATTTCTGCGCATCATGGACACACTGCCTGCACTTCCACTTTTGGAAATTCATTACATTTAATATAAAGTATTAACTATAAAACAAGATCTTAGAGGTCGTGAAGTATTATTAAACTAGCCCAATCTGGCAACCCAGTCGTTAACTGTCATGTCTGCTGCTCCTTCTCCGCTGAAAAGGTTCATCGCGTGAGCACGGGGAAGTGAAAACTCCTGTCCGTTTGCATCTCTGTTAGCGTTTGTTGCAGTTCCCATTTTGACCACTAGGTGTAATATTTGCTCTTGATTGCACAACATCCAGAAACACGAGCAAATCAACAGAAAATTGGCTTATATCTGTTAAATGACTACATTTTTTAAATTACTGGTGACTCAAAAGAGGTCATTAGTATTTAATTAGTAATTATTAACGAGAATTTTACGTATAAACGTGCGAGCCAAGACTTTTTGTTGAACTGCTGATATAAACGGCGGCGCCACTGACAATCTGCACACCTACGTTGTGCTCCATTTCCTCCAAGTCCCAGAAATGATATTCAGGACAAAGCCTGCAGAAAAGTGTTGAAACTGGCACTCGTGTGCGATTAGCGGGAGGCCACAGCCGAGCTCCAGGAGCTGTAATGGAGCTGACAGCGGTGCTACTGAAGCCTGTAATCATCTCCAACAGCTTCTTTGTCAGCGATGAATCAGGACCATTTACAGTCAGCGTCACGTTTAGGATGGACGCGAGTCAAAAGCTGAAACGCACGCAGACACGGATCTCAGAGTGAGCCATCAGCGTCATGTAGCACACATCACATCACCAAGAGCCTGTTTCATGTTTTAGCAGGAAACCTTCTCACATCACGGAGAGCTTTCAGAGGCTCATCTTCAGACATGACACGTGACACCGTTGGGCCTGGAGCTCCATCAGGACGTAGGTGTGGAGGTCGTGGATTAACTGTAATCATCAAAACTTACTGTTTTGTTGACGTTTTTTTTACAACCTGCTCTAATATAACACTTTTTTTTTATTCTTTGTATCCATTCAGTGTCACTGTATAAATAAATACATCAAAATTAAACCTGTTAAAAACGAGCGCTATGACGATTACAGAACGTTAGACGTGTAACTGACTTCCACTAAAGCAGCGTCTGATTTACTGACTGTCGGGGAAACAGGGTACGGAAGAAGAATTACAAGATAATGTTCAATAAATCAGTATTATTGATTTCTAATATAATCAGTAGTTTTATTGATAGACTGTGGGGTGTTATTAAATCGAACATAAGGAGATAATATGGGGAGACAAATAGCTTTAAATAACACGATTAATAAACGTTAGAGATTATGATAATAACTCAAATTAATGAGATCTTAAAATAAGATAAAATGTCAAACTAATGAGACAATAACTTTAAGAAATAACAATGCGCACTGAAATAATGAGATGTTACGTCAAAATAAATTCTGTTTAGACGTTTTTGCAGTTCACGGTTCAGAAGAGAAGATAACAGAGAGAAAGAGAGAGAGAGAGAGTGTGTGTGTGTGTGTGTGTGTGTGTGTGTGTGTGTGTGTGTGTGTGTGTGTTCAGCAGACACACACGTCTGCTGGATGATGGAGTGATTCAGGGGCCATAACTGCAGCCGGTGTGAACGCCTTCATTAAAGCGGAAAGTAGACTGACGACTTTCTCTCTCTCTCTGTGTGTGTGTGTGTCTGTGTGTGTGTGTGTGTGTGTGTGTGTGTGTGTGTGTGTGTGTGTGTGTGTGTGTGTGTGTAGGCCATTAAAAACCTGCTTTTCCTCAGCCATTAACCGACCCAGGACTCCACTGTATTTAACACTCATCTATCTGATGTAATATTGTCTTCGGCTCGTCCTCATTATTTAACACTTGGGCTTCGTTCCTCCAGCGATTTGAACCCGAGGTTTTATTATTAAAAAGAAATACGTTTACTGTATAAAATGAAGCGCACGTGGAGTGGAGGTTAGCGGTTTTCTAGGTTACCCACAATGCCGTGCTGATAGTGGCGGAGTGGGGTTTAGCCCTCACTTCATCTCTACATAAAGAGAGCGATGCAGCAGCGCTTTAGTCCTTTAGTCTGTCCAGCTCTCTCACCTCCTCATCAGTCCACTCAAACGAATATGTTTGTTGAACCTTTCGAGTCTTAGACAGAGCTGTCAATCAAGCATGATCATTAGAATACTAGGCCACGCCCACTAGGACAGTCTGGTCCGAGACTTCAGCTCTGTCTTTCATCAGAAAAACATGTTTAATTTTTCACACCGCTGCATTCTCTGGCATTTTCTTAACATGAAAGAGATGAAAGTGTTTTGTCAGAGCCTCACAGGATGATTACATCACACACACACACACACACACACACACACGTGGCTAAACGGCTGAGCGAAGGTTAATGAAGCACACATCTGGCGAGACACGAAGACGGATTTCGTTTCGGGAGAAAGCTGTGTGAAAAGAGACGCCATACATCTTTGGGAAATAATAAAATAATGAGAAGAAGGAATGAAAAGAATGAAAAATGGAATGAAGCGTGCAATTCGTTCTGCAGTGAAGCTGATTTTTCATATTGCAGGCTGAGGGGAGGAAGTGCAGTGTGTCTGTTTCACTGTTTCTCTGTCTGTTGCTCTGTAGCTTGTGTGAACGGAGTGAAAGGGAATGAATTGGGATTTTAAAAAATAACAAACGGAAAACTTTTCTTTTGTTAATGTTATTAACAAATTTTAATTTATTTATTTTACCTTTTTAGATTTTTAAATTATTTGTTTGTTTGTTTGTTTATTAACTGTTGCCTTTTTAGCTATTATTTATTTATTTATTTAGTTACTTACTTACTTACTCACTGTCACATTTTTAGCTTTTATTTATTTATTTATTTATGTATTTATTTATTCACAGTCACTGTGTTTGGTACGAGGCCCATGAAGGTGTGTCTTTGGCTAAAGTTTTTGTTGTTGTTGTTGTTGTTGTTGTTGTTGTTGTTGTTGTTAATGTCTTTGCGTCGCTCGTCTTCAGAATATTTAACGGAACGGCTGTTTAAAATGTATCGCACACCTCGACGGAAACGTACGCAGCGTGCGTGCAGGACAGAGTGTGGATAATTAGCGCACTTCATTAAGTGCTTCGTGTCTCCTTGAACATTTTGTCCTTGGTAAATGATGTCGTCTGATCCGGAGCTGTTTGGAGTTTTCTGCCAGATCGTGTTGTTTTCGTGTCCTTGTTAAGAGAGAAATGTGTTTCTGTGGCAGAAACGAGATTGTGGAGTAAAGTGGATGAAAAATCTGCAGCTGAGGCGCTAACACCTAGCATACAGATGAGCTCGGCTAATAAACCGGCCTGAAAAAAAAAAACACGACGTAACGCAGCAAGGACGCAAGGATGCTGAGACTGCTGTACCAAACATCTGGATACCTTTACCCAGAATGCACTGCAGCCTAATATTTCATTCTTTCCTAAACCACAGATTAAACAATATTATTGCAAATAATATTTTTTTTTTTTAATTGTGACAATTAACTATCTAAAGTGTTGAAATTAATCTGCTGTATCATACACGAGCTTTAGCGGAGCTTTGTTGCTTTGTTTGCTAGCTAATTAGCATGCTAGCTAATTAGCATGCTAACTAGTTAGCAAACCAGTACAACAGGAATGCATTGAAATTTTGAAAAACGGATTTAGTTTGTATGTTTAAGTTGTGTTACGTCCATTTTTTGAACCAAAGATCGATAAACTTTCAACAGTTTTTCCAGACAGAAATTTAGCTCCGCCCCCAGCTGGAACAAAGTGGCTTGACTCCGCCCATTTTTAAAGATAAAGGTAAAAGATAAAATTTTCTCTCTCTCTCTCTCTCTCTCTCTCTCTATTCTATCTCTGTCTCTCTCTATGTCTCTGTCTCTCTCTCTCTTTCTATTTTTCCTGTTCTGTCTGTCTCTCTTTGTGTCTCTCAGGCACATATAATTAATTTTTTATCATACTCTCTCTCTTATTCTGTCTCTTTCTTTCTGTCTCTCTTTGTGTATGTGTGTCTCTCTCTCCATCTGTCTATCTTTCTCTCTCATTCGCTCTCTTATTCTGTCTGTCTCTTTGTATGTGTCTCTATCTATCTATCTATCTATCTATCTATCTATCTATCTATCTATCTATCTATCTCTCTGTGTCTCTCTTTACCTCTTGCTGTCTATCACTCTTTTTATCCATCTCTCTCTCTATGCATTTCTCTCTCTCTCTCTCTCTCTCCTTCTCTTTCTCTCTTTAATTGACAGTCAGGTGGGACTCTCTCACTAGTGTGTACTACATCTCTCCGTGGGAGGAAATCACACAGATGCTTCCTGTCTTCTTGCAGGTGTGTGTGTGTGTGTGTGTGTGTGTGTGTGTGTGTGTCAGTCCCCTCACTTCTGCATCTGTTCCTACACACAGATGAGCTGAAGAGGTGAGAATTTGCAGTCTGTGTAGAAATTGTGTGAATTTCGTCAGGAAGCAGCTCGGATGCACCTGGTCACATGACATACACTGCACTTGGTGTTTCCCTTATATAGAAAATTAATCCACACCATCGTAACCAATCAGAACCCGGGATTCGACAGCGCTGTGGTGTAAACGCAACTTCCAACACCTCTAACACAAACACTGAGAGTGTGTGTGTGTGTGTGTGTGTGTGTGTGTGTGTGTGTGTGTAATAAACGTGTGTAAGGTGTCATAAATAAGGTAATAAATAAGGTAATAAGGTAAGGTAACAACAATTCATCTTGAGAGCCAGCATCTTGCTGACCTTCTGAGCCCACACACACACACACACACACACACACACACACACACACACACACACACACACAAACACAGACACACACACACACACACACACACACACACACACACACACACACACACACACACACACACACACACACA
>CM074925.1:26544501-26557002 GCA_037576815.1 Pangasius larnaudii
ATAAATAAATAAATAACACAAAGCAGGGAACAGAGAGGAAAAATCAGGCAGGAAAATGAGGGCCGAATGAGAGAGCAGGAAGTCATCGTCAGGACGAATCAAAGAGCAATCAGGCTCCGTAAGAAGTGCGCGAGAGAACAATAGCGAGCCGTGATTAGCGAGAGCGGCGAGAAACGCGTGATTGCGAGAGACGTGTCAGTTATCCAATCACTTAGCATTTTCTTTTCTTTTTCTCTCCGCAGGTATTTGAGGGAAGGAGGATGAGGCTACGGGTCACAGAACGAGGAGTGCATTCAGGAAAACTGAGCTAGTAGCGATTTTACACACCATTTAAAACACCGCGTAGACAGTCGGAAAATCCACGAGTCTCGGAGTCAACGACCGGGAACGGGAACGGGAACGGGAATCCGTCACACCTGGAATAAATCTCCAGTACCATCAGTGCAGTGCAGTCGGTTCTTACTGACACACAGCTCACGTTTACAGCACAACTGCTTCTGGAACGTTCTCTCACATCAGTCTCATCGCTATCTTCCAGAAAATTCCCACATAATGAGTTTAAATGAGTTTAAAAATGTACAATCCTTAACCGTCTCTCTCTGAAGGAACATTTAAAGATCTGATGTCTGTGTTTCCTCATCAAAAATCGTTTCAGGAAGCTACAAAATGCTGAATTGTCCAATAAATCCTTAAAGAACCCTTTTTTCTAGGCGTCCCTCATCAGCCAATCACAAACAGGATCAGCAACATTAGCTACCTTGACATAATAAATATTAACACTGTCGCAAGTAGCTAGATAACACATCATTTACGTACCAGCGGAAAGCTAAATGTTTTTGCATTACTGTGTAATTAAGGTTGCTAACGATGTTTGCTCGCTAGCTAGCATAGATTAGGCTAACTATTACATCCTGTAACTAAACCTAGGGGACGTGTTTGCTAGCAAACTAGCTTACAACAGTTGTAATATTATTTTATGCTAACTAATGGCTGCGTGGACGAAGGAAAGACTAGCGGTGATGTCACTTGATCCCAGTTGTGACTGGCTGCGCAAACTTTCCCTAAGTGTTTTATTCCTCTTACAGAAATAGAAATAGAAAGAGAAATTACAATTTCCATTAATTAAAGAATGTCATACTTTTTATCTGTTTATAGTTACATTTAATGTTCAGAGAGACGAGTTAGTTCCTGTTCTCGCTTACGTTATAGCAGCTATAAACGGTCGTTCCCTCACCCGCCTCTCTTTGTTCTCTCTCCTTAAGTTAATAAGAGGGGGGGGGGGAAAAAACATGAAGTTATAACAAAGCACTGACACTGGAGACTCCTTCCATAAATATTAAACAAACGTCTCATCACACATCAATTAAACACGAATTAAAATCGATTAAACACGTTTTAAAAATCTGCTAATATGAAGCGTCCGCTGTACACGTCCCTGTGAATGAGCTGTTGCTATAGAAACCTGCGCTACTGTCAGAGCTGCTGTCATAGAAAATTAATCAACACCTCCTGACCAATCAGTGTCCAGAACTCAGTTTCAGACTCAGAAATTAGCATAAATTGAGGATAAACACTGCGGCGTGGCTGGATCGAGCCCATTAGGGTTCGGTTACGAGGCAGATAAGTGGAGCTGATGAAATATCTCCGGGATGTGAACGGACATTACCGGGGCGGCGGCGCCGAGGCGGAGACTCAGAGCAGATTTATTTCAGAAACTTTCTAAATGTGTTTGTTTTTTTTTTCCTTGGAACACAGAGCGCATTAAGAAGAAGAAGAAGAAGAAGAAGAAGAAGACGTGCGCAGAAATAGATGTGAACTCTTTGCTTTTGTTTCCACTTCAACTGTAATGGAATCTCGTCTGCTTTTCTCCCGGCTGCTTATCCGAGCCTTAACCAATCCCAGCACTGATGAATTCCGTATTTACTCCTCCGCAGACGTTCCTCGGAGAGACGGAACGCACGGCTCATTATTCTACAGCACCGTGCTGCCGGAATGGGAAAAAAACTAAATCACTACAGAGACGGATTTGGAGATTTCTTCCCTGTGATTAGGACACGATGTGTTTTTATATTTTTCAGTTTATTACACAGGAGTCACGCATCATTATTTTCATTATCGTTACCGATGAAGTGTTGGAACGATGTTAGATGATGTTGTGACACCACTGACAGCTTTATTTATTCTTCTTTTTTCTCTTTCTTTTATTTTTTATTGTATTTATTGTATTTTCTCATTTTTCTTCATTTCCTTTTTCCCCCTCTGTGATTGTTCTATCTGTCTGTCTGTCTGTCCGTCTGTTATTATTGACCCATCTTTTTTCTATCTATCTGTCTACATGTCCCTTTATCATTATCAATCTGTCTGTGTCTGTCTATCTATCTATCTATCTATATTATTATATCTATATTATTATTTGTATTAAGCCTTGTGCTAAATCTGTCCTGCTCTCGAACCATCAGCACACAGAAATAAACTGATTAAAAACACCATAAAACACAAATGTACAGAAATTCATAGAAGTTCACATGGCCAGTTCTGAGCAGCTTATAAGCACGGCGTATAAACACGGCATGTAAACACGGTGTGTAAACACGGCTTGTAAACACGGTGTGTAAACACGGCGTGTAAACACAGCGTATAAACACGGTGTGTAAACACGGCTTGTAAACACGGTGTGTAAACACGGTGTGTAAACACGGTGTGTAAACACGGCTTGTAAACACGGTGTGTAAACACGGCTTGTAAACACGGTGTATAAACACGGCTTGTAAACACAGCGTATAAACACAGCTTATAAACACAGCGTATAAACACTGCGTATAAACACTGCGTATAAACACAGCGTATAAACACAGCGTATAAACACAGCTTATAAACACAGCTTATAAACACAGCGTATAAACACAGCGTATAAACACAGCGTATAAACACAGCTTATAAACACAGCTTATAAACACAGCGTATAAGCACAGCGTATAAACACGGCGTATAAACACGGCGTATAAACACGGCTTATAAACACGGCGTATAAACACAGCTTATAAACACAGCGTATAAGCACAGCGTATAAACACAGCTTATAAACACAGCGTATAAACCCAGTTTAATGGTAAGAGAGAGAGGGGACTCGGGTCTGAACGCAGACACTCGAGCGTCTGAGAGAACTGAGGCTCATCTATATTTCATTCGGGCCTCAAATCACAAAGCGGAGCAGTGCATTCTGGGACAGGAAGTCCATAAATGTATGATGATGATGTATTTGCAGTCAGGTGTGATATTTAAAGCTAATCCGGTCAGGTGACGGGTTCATGCTAAAAAAAAATTGTTAAAAAGACGTTTCGTCATCATACAAGCAGTGAAAAACTCTCTACACGTGTCCCTACGTTTCTATATTCACTTCATAAATAAGTGATAAAGGTCTGAGGGTCTTAACCTTAAAAATAACGTCAAATATTTATTTTCGTCCACACTTATGTTACGTTATGTTAACGCTGATTAAATATAAATTCACGTGCGAGTCCGTGTTGCTGAGGTCAGGCAGGAACAGACGCTTCTCACGTCTCGCACGTCTACATTCACAGACGAATCTCACACCTCTTACACGTCATATAATCATTTACTTCACCGTATCAACGATTACACACGTTTTTAATCAGTGGAGTGTCGCTGTACACGTCCCTGTGAATGAGCTGTTGCTATAGAAACAATAACGTATCAGAGCGAGCGCATTAACATAAACCCCTGCATTACTGTCAGTGCTGCTGCTGTAGAGAATTAATCAACACCTGACGACCAATCAGAATCAATGACAGACACTGATTTTTTTTTATGTATCCAGGATGAATGTTTGGGGGTAAATATTCAGCGCAGATCCAGACAGAGCTCCTACACTGTGTTCACCCGCGCTAATAATTTACACAGTTTCAAGTGCAAAGTATTTATGTTAGGGATAAAAAGTTTAGCGTCCTGCATAACGCCGAGCAGCAGGGGAGCTCTGAGGCCTGATTTACAGCAGAAACAGGCAGAGTGACATTCAGAGAGAGAGAGAGAGAGAGAGAGAGAGAGAGAGAGAGAGAGAGAGAGAGAGAGAGAGAGAGAGAGAGAGAGAGAGACAGAGAGAGAGAGAGAGAGAGAGACAGAGACAGAGAGATAGAGACAGAGAGAGAGAGAGAGAGAGAGACAGAGACAGAGAGATAGAGACAAAGAGAGAAAGAGAAAGAAAGAGACAGAGAGAGAGAAAGAGAGAGGCAGAGAGAGAAAGAGAGAAAGAAAGAGACAGAGAGAAATAAAGAGACAGAGAGAGAGAAAGAGAGAGGCAGAGAGAGAAAGAGAGAGGCAGAGAGAGAAAGAGAGAGGCAGAGAAAAGAAAGAGAGAAAGAAAGAGACAGAGAGAGAGAGACAGAGAGAAATAAAGAGACAGAGAGAGAGAGAGGTAGAGAGAGAGAGAAAGAAAGAGACAGAGAGAGAGACAGAGAGAAAGAAAGAGACAGAGACAGAGAGAAAGAAAGAGACAGAGAGAGAGAGACAGAGAGAGGCGGAGAGAGAGAAAAAGAGAGAGACAGAGAGAAAGAGAGAAAGAAAGAGACAGAGAGAGGCAGAGAGAGAGATAAGAAAAGAAAGAGACAGAGAGAGAGAGAGACACAGAGAGAGGCAGAGAGAGAGAAAGAAAGAGACAGAGAGAAAAAGAGAGAGAGAGAGACACAGAGAGAGAGAGAGAGAGAGAGAGAGAGAGAGAGAGAGAGAGATAAAAAGAGAGAGACACAGAGACAGAGAGAGAGAAAGAGACAGAGAGAGGCAGAGAGAGAGAGAGAGAGAGAGAGGCAGAGAGAGAGAGAGAGACAGAGAGAGAGAGAGAGACTGTGAGGGAATCAGAAAGATGGAAAGATAAAGGGGATATTAACACTAACACTAATTCAGCAGCAGCTAATTTTTATATAAAGGTTTTTTTGTGCACTGCTTTAAAAACCAACGTGCCAATAAGATCCGTATGGAGCTTGAACAGATTCCTGAAGCAGGAGCTTGCAGTTAGTTCAGCGTAAGTTCGATCAGGACGAAACGCTCGCCTGAAACTAGCGCTGTGTACAGTTTCAGTCTCAGTTAAACCACAGATAAGTGTGATAAAGATGATAAAGGTAAATACGCAACCCTGCTGAGTGTTGAATATGAAGTCGAATATAACCGTTTGAAGAGCAGCTCGTGTTTATGGAGAGGTTAAAGGTTGAGTGAGAGGAAAAGCACTTTTTATCAGAGGTTGATGAACAGTTACAGTCCTACAGGTTCTCGTGTTAGACATCTCTGTCGATTCTCTTCTGAAAGCTCCTGTCACTGTCACTGAGAGAAACAGACGAGAATCTATATTTACAGAGCGCAAAACCAGACGAGCCACAACACACGCAAGAGAAAGCTTTTAATAACGGCTTTTAACAGCAGACATCATCATAAAGCAGCTTCACTGCATTCGACTTTACTCGGAAAGCGGGAAGTGTACACTGTCTCCGTGATATGGACACTGAAGTGCGCAAATAGCTGGAGGGAAAACATCATTAATATTAAATGATACCCTACAAAAATGAAAGGAAAGAAATAAACAAGCAAAGGATCAGAAAGTAAAGGTGTGGAAAAATGTGGCAAGACTTTGCGAACACTTACGGTACTCATGGATTCAAATAAAATTTGTGAAGATCCAGCTACGTAAAATTCCTCACGTATAAAAAAAAACACGACACTTCACCGTTAAGGATTAATTGAAGGCTATAAATAATTAAAGTGGTATGTTATGTTGTTGTTTTTTTCATAGTGGAGCTTCACGTCCCCACTTTTGACTAGCGTTATGGATTCTGAACAGATGAGACGTCTATTTTGAAAATTAGCTGAAGGATAAACAGATAATTCTCTGTCTTTAAACATCTTTAAACATTCTGTTTTATTTTTCTTGAGAATCAGACCAGAGAAGGTGAATGGGGCGGGGCTTCCAGGGTGTCTGTTCATATCAGAGCGTTTAAAGCACCTATGTAACTGTCAATCATTCCAGACTCCTATGTTGATTGGCTCTTCTGCCGTTTTTATTCTGGGGGGAAAGAAGACCCTTTCAGTGTGTGTTTGATTGATAACTCGTGCACTCTGTGGACTCTGGTGTTAAAATGCAGAGCTCTTTAGCATAATTTACTAATTAATTCTTAAACCTCAAACACTGTAGAATCTGCTACAGAAGCCACAATGGTTTATGTTCAGAAAACTGAAGTCGCTGAACTACGGACAGGTTTTTTTTGGGTGCTTGGATCACTGACATATTTCGCTAACATCCAGACCGCTGTCCACCAGTTAACAGACGTCTGCTGATATCGAGCATAAATCCACAAACTAATGAATAAAAATGAACAAATGTTAAGACAGCTGTGAAAACAGGACTAAAATGAAACTGAAAATAAACACATAAGCTCGCTGAACTGTTACCCGACGCAGAAGAAACTCCATTAAACTGAGCTTTAACGTCCTCCCCAGTCTGGTTTTCCGTGGTTCATCGCGGCCGCGGTTTGCGTCACCACCTGAACACGGAGACGAGCCGATTCTCCACCAGGATCCCTCAAGCCTCGGTAGTGAGTCCGCTGCTTTTCCCCTTTATTCATGTCAATGTGATATCTTCACATCAATTCTCCTGCCACAATTACGCTGTTGACGCTCAATCTCTCCTGCCATCAGACGCCGTGTAGCTCGCTCTGTCTCAGCATGCGTGGCAGACTCTTCATTATGCGTGGCAGCTCATCAACCACAGCCGAATCCCAGCAAAACCAGGCTCAGAATTATTCAAGGAAATGTCCAGGCCTTCATCTCGCAACCTTACCATGTCGTTTCAGAAGCCTCTGATGACTGAGAAACAAAAAATGGACAAGAATTCATCTTTTTTTAGTTTATGATCAATACTCTGGACTATACTGGTTCAGATTGTAGAAAGTAGGCAGCAAAATAACAAAGAAAGACCTAAATATATCACAGTTAAGTTAAGGTATATTAATCATCAAGGCCATGGTAACAAGCAAACAGTTAGAGATCTGGAGAGAAAAAAGGAAAATTGTGAACGTTATTTTTAGATAATCTTTCTGTGCCAACACTGAAAATATCTTTTTCTATAGATTTTTTTTTCCAGACTCGAAGGGCTGAGATAAACATCATTGCCTCCACAGTGCAGCACAATACACCTTTGGTATTTGCAGATCAGCTGTCAGCTCTGCTCAAAGCCTCTCGAACAGCACCGAGCCGTGTGTGTTCTCGCACAAAGACAGGAAACAATGCACCTTATTTCAGAGACAGAGTCATTCAGTCGATGTCAAAAAGAACCGCTACACACGTCCCATGGAGGGCGAGAAGCACGCGGCCAGGGTGCGGCTCTTATTCTCCCAGCAGAGTCTCTCAGCAGGCATCATCTTTTTTTTTTCCGAGTCCCTTTATTTTCTGAAGCAAAATTCTTGTTTGCATGAATAGCGTTCCTGAGAAAAATATTCTCATCTGCACAAAAACGATTGGACACTCACACGAGCACATCAGCGCAGTGAACATACGTCATAAACTCTTACGTCAAACATATCAGGAAAAGCGTTAAGAGCTGCATGTTGTGCACTAGAGAAAGGGAAATGGGGGAAAAAAACACTCCATGAGCAAAAAAAAAGAAAAATGGTGGACTGATCGTGAGGTGGAAATACTGCTAAAGGTTCCACTCAAATACAGCGTGTTCTCCCGGGTCTTAGACGACGACAGCAAAGAAAAGTAAAAGTGATACACATGCAGGAAATAAATCAATTAGATAAAAATAAATACACAAAAATTCATCAGACTCCACACAGAGGAGCATCTTCTGCCAAGGGTCAATACACTGAGTGTCAGGAACCTGAGCTGTAGATCCACTGAAAAGATAAAAATACGTTAAAGAAATATCTGTATACAGTACGTGTGGGCGGGGCCTCGGTGTTGACCCCGCCCCCAATTTTAACCTATATATGCAGATTTAACATTTTGCTAATCCTCCATTCTGTCACATTGCACTTTTCTTTATATTTGTGTGTTTTTAAATTTCGGTAACAGTGACACTTCTTTGCCCGTGTCAGAGGAACTCTGAGCGTGATCTGATGTGTGACGGTGGAGGTGATGTGAGAATGAAAGAGAGAGAGAGAGAGAGAGAGGGAGAGAGAGAGAGAGAGAGAGAGAGAGGGAAGAGGCAGGGTGCCCTAAAATCAAACCCTGACAGTCTGTCACAGCACAAGTGCCTGTTGTCACCAGTGTCAGCACATGAAGTGCGGCGGCTCGTCAGCGGCGTCGTCCCGCTGGTTTACAGTCGCAGGTACACACGAGGACGAGGAAGGAAAGAAGCCGCGGAGTGATGGAGCTTACAGACTGTAGCATGGAGTGTGTGAAGAGAGAGAAATTAAAAAAACAAAACCAAAAAAAACTATTGAGTAACACTTTCCATGAAGCTCCTGCTCATAATGAACTACATTTATAATTATTTATAAGCAAGTGTTTCTGTTCTATAAATACATTTAGACAATAAAGACACATCAGGACCTGCACTTCACCGCAATAACAGTTACAGTTACATTTATTTTATTGTCATAATTACTCACTGCATATGCTCATAATGCATTATACACTGATTTATAAGTATTAATTAGTCAGTCTTATGGTTCCACGAATGTATTTATAATGCTGTATCTCCATAAAAACATTCATGGAACCATAATAAGTAATAAATCATAAGTAATACTTGCTTATAATTAGAATTATAAAGGGGACTATAATTCATTATGATCATGGGCTTCATGGAAAGTGTTACCAGTGATTGTTTTATTTGCTATTCTTTATTTATTTATTTATTTATTTGCATATTTTATATTTGATTAATATTTTAAATCATAGTAAGATATATTTTATATACATAGATTTATATTAAGATCAAGCTATTTTTAAAAATCCAAGTTTATTTTAAATAGGAATATATTTAGACATAATAAATAAATAACAGTATTGAAATAATGAATAATTTTATGGAAAATATTGCAGGTTTGACGTGTTATTACATGATCAGTAAATAATAAGAACATGTAGAATTTTCTTTTACAGTTAAAGACGTCAAGCGTCATTTTGTTCATGTTGTGTGTGTGTGTGTGTGTGTGTGTGTGTGTTACTGAATTGTGGAATGCAGCATATTAAGACTGATTTTAAATATATATATATATATACATATATATATATAAACCTCATCACTTGTTCTTACCTGCGTGCATTTTTTCCTCCACGCTGCTCCGTTTCTCCATCCGTGCCTGTGGGTCCTAATTAAAATATGACAGGCCCACAGTGCGGTTGTAAAAATAAGGTTAACTTAATCACGGTCTGAAAGGTCATTGGCTCATCTGCTCCAGAATCTAAATGAGCCGATATCGAGTGGCACAATGCAGGATGAAAAATTCATGTCGAGGCGGCGAGACGTTCTAAAACGACTTCTGAAATAAATCTACTCGAGTGTGTAAAGCGGCTCGACAGCCGAAGGACCCTCGATTTTTTTTTTTGCAGGACTTTTTCACTCCATTGGCTTCTGTATTTAAAGCGTATTGCAGATGTTTGATGAGTCATTTCACTTCGGCCGGGTCTGAATACTGAGGAAGGAAACCGGTGTATAAGTGTTCCGAATAATAACCTAATTAAAGAATTAATGCTGTGTGTGTGTGTGTGTGTGTGTGTGTGTGTGTGTGTGTGTGTTGCAGTGATGAAGCAGAGTTACCGTTACTGTTAGTGTTTTATTCCTCTTACACCGCGGCAACTTACCAACGATTACAAATTCATAATTTTTAAAGAACAACACATCATACTTTTTTTTACCACGAAAGCGTAAACTTCTCTGTCCTGAAAAACAATCTTACAAAGCGCTGACACTGGAGACTCCTTCCATAAATGTTAAATAAACGTTTCCTTATGAAAAAAGAAAACTTCGCCATATGAACGATTATTTTAATGTGTTTATTATCAGTGGCGCGTCCTCCGTACACGTCCCTGTGAATGAGCTGTTACTGTAGCACGATCAACACCAATCAGAATCCAGAATCCAACAGCTCTGTGGTGTAAAATGTTTTGTGACCCATGATTTTTTTTTAAAAAAACTCTGTAACGCCTATAGAATGCGTTGTTAATTATTACGGTTTGTTGGTCCTCGCCCCCTCGTGTCCCTCCCTGCAGCTCTGATGTCTCTGCGCTGTCTCCTCACATTTAGCTCTGCGGAGACAGACAGCGGCCTTCATGTCCAGCGACAGGAAAATTGTGCGGAGGAAATGTGCTGAAAGAAGCCTTCAGCGGGGTTAATTTCAGGGTCAGAACCCGCCAACAAGCAGCTCTGCTGTATTAACCCTCCTGTCCTGTTCACCACCTAACATTCTGTCCCAATCTGTCCATCTCTCTCTTTCCACAACACAACTGGCACTGTTTATTACACTACAGTGCTGCTGAACCCTGGAAGCGGATTGGTCAGAACATGTTGCTATAGTAACGGCTCATTGGATTAAAGCGTGTAATAATAACATTGCAATGGTGCAGTTCTCTTTTTTTTTTTTTTTTGTAAGGAGATGTTTACATTTATGGAAGGAGTCTCCAGTGTCAGCGCTTTGTAACAGTCAGAG
Organism: Pangasius larnaudii; assembly: GCA_037576815.1. Lineage (NCBI taxonomy): Eukaryota > Metazoa > Chordata > Actinopteri > Siluriformes > Pangasiidae > Pangasius > Pangasius larnaudii. The sequence goes on from CM074925.1 coordinate 26,555,160, forward strand.
GTAAACCTGTCTCTCTCTCTCTCTCTCTCTCTCTCTCTCTCTCTCTCTTTGTCCTGTCTTCTCTCTGTCCATCTCCATCTCTAATCTATCCATCCATCTCTCACTCTATCTATTGCTCTAATCTATCCATGTTGTTCTTTGTTTCTCTCCCTATCTGTTTCTCTTCTATCTGTCCACTCATCTCTCTGTGTATCATTCTAATCTATCCAACCATCTCTCTCTCTCTCTCTCTCTCTCTCTCGTTCTCTCTCTCTCTCTCTCTCAGTTAAACAACATTCAACCACTGGCTTCATCCCTCCATCATGCAGTAATTACACCTCTTTTGTCTTCATCAGAATGAACTGTTCGTTTTTCCGAGTCACATTAACATCTCCATCCTGCTTTTACACCTGCTGTATTTTTTTTTTTAATTCTTAACTTGGTCCAGGACCGCCCAAAACCAGTCCAGGACCGCCCATAACCAGTCCAGGACCGCCCATAACCAGTCCAGGACCGCCCATAACCAGTCCAGGACCGCCCATAACCAGTCCAGGAACGCCCATAACCAGTCCAGGACCGCCCATAACCAGTCCAGGAACGCCCATAATCAGTCCAGGACTGCCCATAACCAGTCCAGGATCGCCCATAACCAGTCCAGGACCGCCCATAACCAGTCCAGGAACGCCCATAGCCAGTCCAGGACCGCCCATAACCAGTCCAGGAACGCCCACAGTATTGTCCACAGTAAATCTAGGAATCAGTATTCCACCCTGGATGTACTGACGTAATGTAATGTGTTTTTTCCTCTCAACTCACTAAATCATAAGAGAGAGTCCTGTGTTTTTATTGTTGATGATTAACAGACTCTCTTTAGCATTGATTTATTCATTTATATATTCCTTAATTAATTAAGATCCGACGTATTCACTCGTTTTTTCTTGCTTTGCTGTTTTTTCCATTCTTTGCAGGGCTTTAAACAGCACAAACATTTCAGCTTTGGAAACGTCGTGGTATTTAAAACTTCTAACGATGTTACATCATTGATGTGGTGTTTAATGTACAGCTTTCAGAAGTGAAAGTATTCATACAGTTTCAGCCTTCTGTTTTTCTTTAATATAGTATAATAATATATATTGTATTTGTTTTCTAGATTACAGGAACTTCCTGTACATTTACTCTCAGTACTTAGAAACTTAGAAAAAAACTAAGTTTAAGTCTGATTTTTTTTTCAGTTCTATTTCCAGGTTTGTGTGAGTACAAGTTTTCTCTGGAACACTGATATTTAACTTTTAAGCCTATAACTGTGTCAGTGTGTGTGTCTATCGCTAGCAAACACACTCAGAGGAAAGTCACAATGAAAGAGAGAGAAAGAGAGTCAGGGGAACAGGCACACACACACACACACACACACACGCACACACACACGCACACACACACATACACACACATACAAAAATATACCCAGGGACACATATTTTTATCTTTACATTTCACATTTAGCAGATCCATCAAACCCACGGTGAGTTTGTGACTCACAGAGTGAATGTATCTCAGTGTGTATCTGTGTGTGTGTGTGTGTGTGTGTGTGTGTGTGTGTGTGTGTGTGTGTGTGTGTGTGTGTGTCTCACTCTACAGTAGCTCTGTTAGTGTGTTTCAGAAGAAATCTGTCCCATACTGCTACTGCACTTCAGAAGCCATATACTGTTACCATAATTTACAATACCATACTATTATACTATAACATACTATTATACTATACCATACTATTATACTATACCATACTATTATACTATTCCCTACTATTATACTATACCATACTACTGTACTATTCCCTACTATTATACTATACCATACTACTGTACTA
>CM074925.1:26560903-26575019 GCA_037576815.1 Pangasius larnaudii
CACCGGGACTTGTGCAATGGACACTCCACATAAATGGATTAAAAATGTGTTATGAATGTAAAGATTTCTGTAAGGATAGATTTATTTAACATCTTTAGCACCTCATTAACACCTAGCGGTAATTTATCCTCACCAGTTCACCTACTGCTATGTTTTTGACACGGGGAGAAATGCTAAGGGTTCTATACGGAGCCTTTTCTGAAGGTTCCTCCATGATGACAAACTGAAGCTCCCTGTGATAGATGAACCCGGTTTTTAAAGAGTGTAAGTGACGCTCTTTTTACTCACCTTTTTGTTTTAAGAGTCTTTAATAGTTTTGTGTTTTGGCTTTTTTTTAAAGAGGATCTTGCTTTTACATTGTGAATCTTTATCTGGAATTGGACCTGAGATAAAGCGGGTGTGAGGTTAAGGGGATTGGAGCTTCTCGGTTCTGAATATCACAGCGCGACTCTTACGGCTGCATTAAAATGATAATGAGCTGTTTTATTTCCTCCAAGCGCCAAGTTACGACCTCACGTCTTCCTCCAAATCTCTTCTTTTAATTTTCTGTGAGTGATACACTGTGTGAAGTGATGTGATAAAACCACGGATTAGTCCACTTAGGGATCGTTCTGTACGAGTACAAGTAGCTAAACTTAACGTAATGAGCTCAGATGAAGAGTATTGATACTAAGACCGAAGCTCTAAGTGCTGAGACCCAAAGCAAGACTGAGTAATAATACTTGAAACAATACTCTGAGAAATGAAAATATGACCAAACTAAAGCAATGACAGCCAGGTAAAGAGTCAGAGTAACACACTTAAATAAAGAGTATTGATACTAAGACCAAAGCCCTAAGTATTCAGCCCCAAGCCAAGACTAAGCAATAATACTCAGAGCATTATAACAAATGACAGCCAGACAATCAGTGACGCAGAGTAAAGACCCCACAGAAAAGAGTATTGATGCTAAGACTAAGACTGTAAGTATTGATACCAAGGTGATGAGCCCAAGCCTGTAACTCTTGAGTGTTAAGAAGCAGGTCAAGTCCACGTGTATGTGATCTTCAGAGCTCTCGACCTTAAGGTCAGCGTCTGGACGCTGGACGAGTATCGATGCGGTAGTACGTGCCGCTCTGACACGCTCATCCTTATTTGCAGTTTGACGTAAAATCAATAACGATAGAAAGCATTGTCCACTTTTTCACACACCTTTTAACAAACACAACACATTTTACACTAAAGAGCACAGAGGCTCTAAGATGTTCCTGGTCTCTCTTTCCTTTCCATTAGTTTTTGTGTAATTACTGAAAGAAATGAAAGGTGAAGAATAATTTCTGAATGACTCCAGGAACATAATCTCCTAAAGAAATGAGTCCATTATGTTCAGTTTCGTCTCGTGTCACTGCAATCTGTAGCGTATTTACGCTGTTGTCCCCCCCAGTGTATTGCATCATGGAGTTGTGTAGATATCTGTGCTTTATTTTACCCTGCAGCGAAAGAGTTCTCACTGTGATCACCACACAGGCTTCAGTGTTTTCACAGCGCAGATTATTGTGATACAGGGTTTTAATGTAACACTGTTATTGGATTTGTGAAGGTGCACATTCATACTGCTTGTGCTGAATGATTTAAGATTTCATTTGCAAACGGATAATTGATTCACAGCCGTTTAACACATTATGAATTTGCGAAGTGTCCAGTGTCCTAATCAGGTTTATGAAGATTAATCTGTTAAGCTTAAATTAAACTCCATGCAGCACGAGCTTCGCCACACTGACCCTCCTCCTCGCCAGCCATTTTCATGTCCTCGTTATGTAAAGTGTAATGTTGGACTCACAGAGACAGAATACACATCCATATGCAGAAGGTTTATTAACACAATACGTAATGTCAAAACAGTCCATGAAACAAAACACACTTGGAAAGAGAAAAAAAAAAGGCAAGGAAAGGTCAAAATACCAAATATCAGAAATTAAATCAAAGCAAGAGGGCAGAATGAGACAGGACAAGGCTAGGTCATACACAAGTCCAACAAACTATGGCTCAGAACTCATATGATTTGCAGGAAAACGGCAAGACTTCGCATCAAGGTTCAATTTCACGTGCGTTATATAGCAGAGGAACAGGAAAAGTTCAGCGTAAACAAAACATTTCAGGACAGTGCGCCCTCTGGTGGTCTGGAGAGGAAATGTCCAAGCTAAATGTTACATCAACATAGCTAATACTGTTGAATGCTGGATTCTGATTGGTCGTCAGGTGTCGATTAATTCTCTATAACAGCAGCTCTGACAGTAGCGCAGGTTTATGTTAATGCGCTCACTGTGGTGGCTAATCAGTGGGAGAGAGGGATAAAGGAGCAGCTGGAGATGCAAGGGGGAGAGAGAGAGAGAGAGACGCACTCGTTTTTTGTTTTTTTACGTTATGTTTATGTTGTTTTTACGATTAAATCTTACGTTTACGTTCACTCGGTTCCTCAGTAACACGTGTAACCACCTGCAGGATTTTTTTTTGTTTGTCTTATTAACTTCAAGAGAAAAACCAGAGGCTGGTGAAGGAACGCCTGTTTACAGCTGCTGTAATGTAAGTGACAACAGGAACTAACTTGTTTCGTGAACATTAAATGTAACTATAAATGGGTAAAAAGTATGAGGTGTCATAAAAAACGGTAAACATTGTAATAGTTGGCAAATTGCTGTGGTATAAGAGGAATAAAACACTTGGCTTATTTAAAGTTAATGAAAGTTTTTGCTGTGTTTTAGTCTAAATGTGACTTTAGTTTGAGTTTAGTTTTATTCTATAGTGTGTTTCACTACTTTATCGTAAACGTGGTTTAACAAATCAGAAATTAAAATCTTTATTTCTGATTAAAATCCTGGGGTTAATCTGTTTGTTCACCATCTTATTATCAGTACATTTCTATCCACTTTTGTGTGAAAACGTTTACATTTTTTAAAAAATCCTTTTATTTTCCTTTTTTGCAACATATTTTTTTAATTTAATGCTAGAAATTTGAAAACACTTCAACTGACCTCAGCTTTTAAAAAATAATAATAATAATAATAATAATATAAAATCTGAGTTTAAAGTAACGGAGCAACAGGGTTAAAGCTGATCTCAGTTTGGTGAGAAACTACAGACGTTAACCATCATTTAAGTCTGTAGTTTCTCACCAAACTGAGATCAGCTTTAACCCTGTTGCTCCGTTACTTTAAACTCAGATTTTATATTATAAAACCTGGATTAAAGCGTAATCTTTGTTTGCTGGATAACTAAAGCTAAGTAAAGCACAGACTTGCTACATGCTGTTGACTGTGAGGTTGTTTTGTTAGCACATTTCTCTTTAGTGAAAAAAGGTTTAGTGGAAAGCTGATTAATATTATTACTGACAAAAATTCTGATCATGTATAATGGCCATAATGTCTGATTTCTCAGGATTATTCATACGCAACATGATCTTCACCTATTTGGAACTGATTTTGAAAACATTCGTCCTCTCTACGCTTTTAATGAATTGATTTTTAAGCCACTTGATGATGGCTCTTGAGACGCTCTACAATCCCACCCTCTGAGCCAAAGTCACTGGCGTTTCTTTAAAGACGTCCAGCAGAGTTTATGACATCAGTGTCCTTGGTGATCATCCTTACAGCTGAATTAACGAGTCTCTACATCAAAAAAGCCTCATTACAGCAGAGCCGGGAGAGACGGAGCTTTCAGACCTGAACACCTGCTCGTAATATACTCTGATTAACAGCAGCTTACACCACGCTGCTGCTGCTGCTGCTGCTGCTGCTGAATTCTGGCTTCTGATTGGTCAGAAGGTGTTGATTAATTTTCTGTAACAGCAGCTCTGACAGTAGTGCAGGTTTATGTTAGTGCACTCGTTCTTATACGTTATCATCATTCACAGGGACGTGTGAAGTTGACGCTCTGCGTCTTCTGTAAGGAGAAGTTTATTTAACATCTGTAGAAGGAGTCTCCAGTGTCGGCTCATTATGACAGACTTTTGTTTATTTAACCAATTTGTCTTGCGAACGTTTAATTTGTTTCGGAAAAACTGAGATGTTTGGACATAATACAAGAAAACTGAACTTTTTCTATTTTGTCTTGTTATTAAGGTTAAATGGAAAAAAAAAAACAAAGCTTCAGTACATTTTTTAATCAGGCATTTTCAAGATTTTCAAACATCTACACCAACTCAATATTCTTTATAACCTAAGGTTAACCCTTATATATTAGCACAAAAAAAATCATTGTTTGTTGTTTCATTGTTCAGTCATTGTTTGGACTCAAAGATGCACCCACTTGTTCTGCTCCTATTTACATATTTTAACTCAAAGACACACCCACTTTTCCATATATGGATTCACAGACACGCCCATTCAAAGCTATTCATATTTCTATACAGTGTATACGGTCTCATTTTATGAATTATTGTAATGCCGTATATTTCATTAACAACTGAAAAATGTGTAAAAACACCAATGACCTGGTGTTAATTATGATTGTTTTTTTTAATGATTGTCACCGGGAATCTGCAGCTGACAGAGTGGTAAATATTTGCTCAGGTGAAACACTTGGATGCTCCGGCGCAGGTGACAGGTGAAGAGTTCAGCCGGTCTGCCGGAGTCGCCGAGGGCTCTGTGGGTTCTGTGTTCTCCGGAGCACGCTCAGTGGGAACAGATGGTGTCGGAGTCGAGTTATCTATAATGCAGTGGCTCGGGTCATGTGACCTGCGGGGGCAGACGGTTACTGTGCTACTGTATATCAGCGCTGAAGATCATCCAGGGCTCGAGTCGTAAGAGTTTACTGCCTGTACGTGTGTGTCCAAGTGAAACACACAGAAAATAGCACTTCCTGTGAGAGAGCGAGGTTCATGCAGAGGTAAAAGTGGTGATGTCGAGAGTTATATTTGTAGTATTGAATGCTGTATATTGGTATATTGACTGTTGATTATGTATATACCATATAGTATGCTCTTTTTTTTGCTTTTTTAAATAAACTAGAGACAATTAAAATCACACTCATATAAATATGTAATTAGAATATATTTTAATTTCATTCCAAGTATATTATGTGCATCTTGGATTATAATACCTGTACTGTAGTATATTTAAGGCGTACCAAATTATATGTAACAACTAGTTCTCCATTTACTACCATACACACACACACACACACACACACACACACACACATTCCTATATACACTCATGAGCTGCTCTTATTTACAAGGTTGACACAAGAGCACATCCAATTTTCCATATATGGACTCAGAGACATGCCCACATTTCAGTATCTGATCTTAAAGGCACACCCACTTAGAGCTGCTTTAATCTCCATATATGGTCTTAAAGACACACCCACATTCCCATATGTGGTCTCAATGACACACCCAAACTATATGTGTACTCAAAGACACACCCACAATCCCATATGTGGTCTTAAAGGCACTCCAACTCCTGATTTGTCATTATTTCCATATTTTGACTCAAAGACACACCAACAGTTCCATATATGGTCATGCCTTCAGTAACTCTATTGAAGATTTAAACTCACAACCTCACAGCACGGAACCAGGCGGCTCTTTTAAAGTGGCTGTAAGTGAGTCAGAACTTTCACACACACACACACACACACACACACACACACACACACACACACACCAGACAGTGACATCCTGCATCCTCGGCATCTGAGCCTCGTTTCTCATTATCCATCATCTCTAACAGCTGAAGCAGAAAGCAGTAGATTCCCCAAGCTGCCTCATTACGACATTTCCTCGTTCCATTCATCACACACACACACACACACACACACACACAATGTCTCAGTGCTGACTGGAAAGCAGGCAGGAAATCAATCCTGTGCTTTTAATTAAGAAAAATAAAAGCTAGCGGGCATGAAGAGCGCAGATCCTTCGACCGATTCTGACAATGTTTTTACTCGAACGCTCGTTACTGCGCGATCTGAAACATCCAGCACTGAGGCACGGCTGCGGATTATTACCAACAATTTCAACACTTCAGAGGTCAGCGCATAGCAGACATGACGCTGTGTTAACTTTACAAATGAAGGCAGTGTGTGTGTGTGTGTGTGTGTGTGGGTGTGTGTGCGGTTATGACTAAGTGCCGAATGAAGTAACACGACCGACGTATATGGCTAGCTAGTCTCGGTTAGATATTCTAGTCAGCTTATACTTTGATACAAAAGCTACCTCTGTACGTTTTGGACTGAATGTCATGCCAAATCGAAGCGTAATTAGGAAGCTATATGATGTGATAATATAAGTTAATGCAGGTTAAGTTAATAAGTTAATACCATAGCTAGTGTATATGTGGACAAGTGACAGAAACAGAGATTATTTCTGTGATACGGAAAATTTCGATGTGGTATTTTATTGTATTATTTATCACTTCTGTATTTGCTTCTGTTTTTTTTCATTCCTATTAATAATTATTCTAATAACTAATCATTTACATTAGTTAATAACTAATCATAAATAACTAATAATTGGCTGTTTGTTGGACTAAAATTGTTATTTTATTGTAATTCATTTCTTTTGATAAAATCTTAGGAAGAAAAACACAGAGACAAGATTTTTTTATTTAATTAATTCTTTATTAAGCTCCCATTGAATAAGCAGCAGTCAGAAATAAACCCCAAGAAAGATATTTTTGTGTCTTTTGTGTATTTTCTTCCTTCCGTGATACACGCGGTAACATATACATTAGGAAATATACTGTATGTACATTAAAAATCACATGATACCGTGAGTCCTTCTGAAGATAATTAGTTCATCCAATCAGCCGCCATTTTGTTGTGTAGGATATTAATGACCTCCACACGCAGTGATAGATTGAGTTAACCTTTATGTAGTTTCGTTTAAGCGAGCATGTCGTGAATATTAAAATGTTAACGAGAGCCCGTGTGTGATCTGTTTGTTCCTCCGTCTCGAGCGGGGTGTTCGGCGTCGAGCTGGTAATCCAGGAGCAGAAACATTCTCTTCCTCGTTTATCTTCATTTGAGACGCATTAGCAGAAGTTTCGCTAATCGGCTCGACGTCAGTCTGACAGTAAAGAGACGCTCGGTCACTACGGCTGTGTGCGGACATCTGCCTCGAGTCAAAGGAGTCGAGGTTTTTTTCCTCAAACGCATGTGGATCAAAGTGCTGTACAACAAGGTCAAAGCAGCACACGCTGAGAACAACGAGATACGAAATTAGGAGACAAAAAATAAATGTTCTATAACAGCAGCTCTGACAGTAGAGCAGGTTTATATTAATGCGCTCGTTCTAATGCGCTATCGTTTCTATAGCAACAGCTCATTCACAGGGACGTGTACAGCAGGAGTTTACTGTAAGGAGATTGTACGTTTACGTAACATTATGGAAGGAGTCTCCAGTGTCAGCGCTTTGTAACAGTCAGAGGTGAAGCTGTAACTTTAAGTTTTCTGACGTCTTCAGGACAGAGGAGTTTACGCTTCTTTGCGGTTTCTCTCTAACATGCGGAACGAGCTGCGTTTTTTGGTTTTTTTTTGTCATATTAACTTGAAGAGAGAGAATAAAGAGACGCTGGTGAGGGAACGAGTGTTTATAGCTGCTATAACGTAAGTGACAACAGGAACTAACGTGTTTATTGGACGTTCTACAACATTAAACTGAGCTATAAATAGATAAAAAGTAGGACGTGTTGTAGCACAATGCTGTGGTACAAGAGAAATAAAACTAAATAAACTAAATATAATGATGTAATTTTCAAATTTTTAAATATAATAAGTTGTAGCAATGATATCAAGTTATAAGGACAAGATACAAATTAAAAAATAAAGCGTTAGAACGCAGCAACGCAATTGTTTAATACTGACATAATAACGTGGTAGTGTGGCGTAGTAACACAATATCGACTTGTAATAACATGATAATAAGACGTCATAATGAGATAATAACTAGAAATTAAGCTATATAACTTGCAACAAGGCTGTAACTACGTACACGGTAACGATGAGGTAATAACATGTAACAACATGATACAGTCATAATGACATAATAAGACATAATAACAAGCTATATACCTCTTATTAATGCTACAACTAGTTCATATGAAGTAATAACACTGTATTAACCAGTAATAATGCAATATATAACAGTTAATAACTAGATATTAACTAGAAATAAAGCAATACAACAACAAGGTTATGACTTGTAATAACACTCTATATATACTACTAATAAGCAGATAATATGTAATAACTATATAATAACTACAAATAAAGTGATATTCCATATCATAACGCTGCAATAACGAGATAATATATTTTATTTCAATATATTCTTGTAATAATTATATAATAAAATGTAATAACGAGATAATAATTAAAATTAAAATTTTGTTACTAATCTGCAATAATAATAAGAGATAAAGTTTAAAAAATGACAAGGTATAATTAGAAAAATATTATGGGTTTTTTTTTAAATCACATTTGTGTTCCTTAAAAAAACATGAAATATAAAATCTAAATATTTATAAATATAAAATATGAAAAAAAAAACATGAAATATAAAATATAAAATATGATTTCCAGTGCTTGGCTTTTTAAGAATGAAATGTACTCAATATATATTTATTTTTTTTTATTTTATTTTATTTTATTTTAATGTAATTTAATTTAATTTATTTAGGATAAAAATGAATGTAGTAGTGGGATTTTTTTTGTTTGTTTTTGTGAACTTTTTTCAGATAATTCAGAAAATATTCAGCACGTTTTGTGAAAATAAATAAATAAATAAATAAATAAATAAATAAATAAATAAATAAGAAGTTCTGGGATATTTTTTCCTGAGCAGGAGAGCAGCGCGATGTTCATCTCGGTTGCTGCCTCACGCTAAAGAGCTGCTTCTCCTCCACAGCTGTGCAGCGACAAAGCCGGCGAGGGGTTTTAGTTTTTTCCGTTTCTGCAGAGACAGTCTGGTTATCGCTGCGGGTGGATCGGATTAGGACGAGGCCGCGGGGTTTCTGACAGCTGCGCTAAACCGTGTGGCGCTAACACAATAACGTTAATCCATTATAACGTCCATCTGTTCACACACACGTTACTCTGAGAGTCGCTCGTTCCCGTCGCTGCCGGTTCTCCAGGAGGAGCGAACGAGGAGCTCACATTTAAAACACAAAGATCAGAGACGTTGGCAAAGGGTGTGTGTGTGTGTGTGTGTGTGTGTGTGTGTGTGTGTGTGTGTGTGATACAATTCAGTAATGCTGCAGGAGAAAATGTAGTTTACGTGCTGGTGTTGTGTTTTTTTATTTTCTAACACAAAGCAAACATAATGAATGAAAGCTAAACTAGCAAACTAGCAAACTAGCAAGTGAAAGCTAACATAAAGAGAAAAAGCTAACCTAGCAAGTGAAAGCTAACCTAGTGACTGAAATTTAACCTAGCGAACAAAAGCTAACCTAGAGCATGAAAGCTAAGCTAGCTAGTGAAAGCTAACCTAAAGAGTGATAGCTAATATAACAAGTGAAAGATAACCTGGAGAATGAAAGCTAACCTAGCAAGTAAAAGTTAACCTAGTGACTGAAATTTAACCTAGTGAGCAAAAGCTAACCAAGAGAGTGAAACAACATAACAAGTGACAGCTAACCTAGCTAGTGAAAGCTAAGCTACTGAGTGAAAGCTAATCAAGTGTATATCTCTATAATTGTCTAGTTGATACATGGATCCTGATTTAGTTACTTGAGTAATGTTGTGGGCGGAGTCTCAGACAGAGGTCTGTCAATCAAGCTTCTCATTAGAATATTAGGCCACACCCACTGATCAGTGACTTTAGTGGAGTGTTTGAGAGTTTTATTACATTTCCATCTTAGTTTATTTTATTTAAAGGTGTAATAACACCCAGCTTTGGTCTCTGAATATTTTACACTGAATATTTTTTCCTGAGTTTTTTTTCCTCAGGTTCCTGCTGCAGTGTTATTTCTGTTTCTTTATTTTTTATTTACTATCTACACATTTGAATAAAAGAACACAGATGTGGATGTTTCTGTCTTTATTAGTATTTGATAAGTGACCAGATTTTGAGAAGCAGAGCTTTGTCGTGGCTTTAGACGGAAATGCGGCGTATATCTGACGCTGTAGGTAATGAGCAGGTGTAAAGCATCGGCGTCGTAGCCGCTGAGTAATTGTGTGCTGGAAATGTCAGCGCGACGTCACACACACATCAGTGTGGGAGTTTCAGAGCTTCTGAGTTCACGACGCTGCTTTTTTCTGTTTTAAACGATTCTCTGTAATGAAACATGTGATGGTTTTTGCGGGGAAGGATTTGATGCGAACACACAGTGATGGTATTTATGTTGACAGTGTAAATGGCAGATCTGCCCACTTCTGCTGCCGGGGAACAGGTGCTAAATATTCACCTTCTCTCCGAGAGAGACTGACGGAGCGAGAGTCAACACTTTATTCCTCTCTGATACACACGAATAACGGACAGACAGAGACAGAGAGAGAGAGAGAGCGCGAGAGATCAAGACAGAAAGATAGAGAAAGATTCAGGATTCAGAAGTTTATTGTCATATGTACAGGAAACAGTCTGTTACACCATACAATGAACTTCTTACCCTCTGAATCCTCCAGCAGCCTGTGACATAAATTAAGGACATAAAAAAATAATACACAAGGCGTAAATTACAAATGTACTAATAGTGCAAACATGCAAGAGACAAACATTACTGCATTTATAAAGTGCACTGTGTGCAGTGTAACAAAGAAGACATGCGTGTGCAAAGTCCTGTATAGAGAGAGAGAGAGAGAGAGAGAGAGAGAGACAGAAAGAGAGAGAGGGAGAGAGACAGAAAGAGACAAACATACAGAAAAAGAGAGAAAGAGAGAGAGAGATGGAGAGAGAGAGAGAGACAGAAAGGGAGACAGAGAGAGGAAGAGAAATACAGAAAGAGAGAGAAAGAAAGAGCGAGAGAGAGAGAAGAAGAAGAAAGAGAGGCGTGGCCTTTGTGTCAGTCACAGTTCAGTGGGTGTGGCCTTTGTGTCAGTCACAGTTCAGTGGGTGTGGCCTTTGTGTCAGTCACAGTTTAGTAGGTGTGGCCTTTGTGTGTGTCAATCACAGTTTAGTGGGTGTGGCCTTTGTGTCAGTCACAGTTCAGTGGGTGTGGCCTTTGTGTCAGTCACAGTTCAGTGGGTGTGGCCTTTGTGTCAGTCACAGTTCAGTGGGTGTGGCCTTTGTGTCAGTCACAGTTCAGTGGGTGTGGCCTTTGTGTCAGTCACAGTTCAGTGGGTGTGGCCTTTGTGTCAGTCACAGTTTAGTAGGTGTGGCCTTTGTGTCAATCACAGTTCAGTGGGCGTGGCCTTTGTGTGTGTCAGTCACAGTTCAGTGGGCGTGGCCTTTGTGTCAGTCACAGTTCAGTGGGTGTGTCAATCACAGTTCAGTGGGCGTGGCCTTTGTGTGTGTCAGTCACAGTTCAGTGGGCGTGGCCTTTTTTCCAGTAGGCTCATTTAAAAATGTTTTATTAATCAGATCACTGATCACATCATGTCTACACACTCACATGGAAAGACACACCCCTAATCAGTGCTTTTATGAATATGCAAATTTCCATTCTATCCTTCAGCGTGTGGACGGAGAGAAGAGGAAGAAATGTAATGACGCTCTTCACCAGAATCTGGTGTGACCGTGTCATTAGCGTCACACGTCGCTATTCCTGTCCTCATGCTGATGATTTCTGCTCTGAGTGATGAGCGCTCGCCATTCTGTCTCAGTAAATGTGCATGAATGACAAACGTCCAGACTTCCAGCCTTTATTTACACACACACACACACACACACACACACACTCTGCGTCACTACCAAGAGGAGCGAGAAGCGAGAACACTGCATTAGCAGTAACACACACTGTATAAAAATATATCCACTATCATGAGGTCTTGTTAGAACGGGTTCTGTGTGTTCTAGCGACTGGACAGAAATGTCACAGAAACTTTGGCTCCGTCACTAAGTACTTTAGAAACTTTAAAATTTCAGGAGAAAACCTTCATCTGGAACAATAAAGTTTTTTTATATCTGTCTTGCTTCAGAGCAAAGGTTAAATCTAGAACGTTACCAGAGAGGGTTCCTCTTTCAGAAGAGCTTTAAAGTAGAACCCTTGAAGAACACTTTGTGTGTTTACTTTTAGAAAAAAAGTTATAACCAGAAACCAAAGCTTTTATGTAGAACACAATGATATATTTCCCTGGTTTCCCTTTCAGAAAATATCAGGAGTAGCCACTGTAGAAACCACTATAGAAAACTGGAACCATTAATCCATCCAGAGAACCCATGAGGACATCCAGAGAACCCATGAGGACATCCAGAGAACCCAAAGGACATCCAGAGAACCCATGAGGACATCCAGAGAACCCAAAGGACATCCAGAGAACCCACAAGGACATCCAGAGAACCCATGAGGACATCCAGAGAACCCACAAGGACATCCAGAGAACCTATGATGACATCCAGAGAACCCACAAGGACATCCAGAGAACCCACAAGGACATCCAAGATCCCATGAGAAAACTTTCTTATGTAGCTCTTCCTGATTGCATCCTGGAACTACAACATTAAAAAAAAGACTAAATATAGAAGTCCCTAAAGTGTTTTTCATTTGTCCCTCTAGAGGAACCTTTGTAGAACCCTACAAGAGAGAGAGAGAGAGTTCTGTTTCACAAAAGAGTCAAAGTAGAACCATCCAGAGAACCCTTGAGGAAGGCTGTTTTTTTTTTTTCTAATGGGAGTATTCAGTCACCTTCTGAAGCTGGAGAGGAATCTCGTGTCCTGAATAGCAATGATGTCCCTGAGGACCGTGAAGAACCGCTCACCCGTTCGCTCTTACCCCTGCTGCACGCTTGTTAGGCAGCGGAGACAGTCGGCGAGTTGAGATTCGGGACACGGCGCCTCGTGTTTGCACGCTCGGCTGTCTCTAATGCTAATGGAGCTGAGTTAGCGAGTGCGTCGTGTGTGCGGCGTTACAGTGACACGCAACCCGCGAGCTACAGCACCGGTTATTGATCTCACTAGTTAACAAACTCGCTATCGCTATCATACTAACTCACAATAACATCCCATAAAGGAGCAGAAGCCATAACCCTGATCAATAAATCGGCTGATTTCACATCTCGCTGCCTTCAGGCTCATTAGCGTCGCTGCTTAATTACATTTAAACAGGCAGCTAATTTAAAACTCAGCTCAGGAACAGAGCGAGACTCGAGTTCGGCCCCGGAGTTACACGGTGCAGAGAGCCACAGCGGAGCAGGAACCAAATAAACACAAACACACGCAACAAGTTTCGCTGGATCATGATTGGTCAGAAGGTGTTGATTAGTTTTCTATAACAGCAGCTCTGACAGTAGAGCAGCTGCAAATCACAGGTTTATATCAATGCACTTCCTTCTAATACGTTATCGCTTCTGTAGTAACATTTATGGAAGGAGTCTCCAGTGTCAGAGCTAAAACTGTAAAGAAGTTTTCCAACATCTTCACGACAGAGGAGTTTGTGCTTTTTTTGTTTTTGTTTTGTTTTGTTTTGTGAGGGAACGACTGTTTATAGCTGCTATAACGTAAGTGACAACAGGAACTAACTTGTTTCATTGAACTATAAATGTTTAAAAAGAACAACATGCTGTTTTTTAATAAATAAGAAACTGTACCGGTTGATAAGTTGCTGTTATATAAGAGGAATAAATGTAATAAACTGGTAGCTGGACAAAATTATTAATAAAAGCATTTTTTAACATTTTGAGTATTTTTGGAGATCTAGCGAAAAATGGAGGGAGTAAAAAATGTGGGGTTTTTGTTTTTAATAGAAATATAATTGAGAATTCATTTTAAAATATACTCATGTGAAGTATAAATCCTCTGCATTAATGAAGAACAGTTACTGATCTTCTGGATATTTCTCCTCGTTATTCCCAAGTCATTTTCCCAAAACTTCCTCTCATGTGGTGATTTTGTTCCTCGGATTTCGCTCGAACTGGACTGTTGTGTTTCTGACCTCGGCTATGGATATTGATTCTCAGCACTTCATGCCCTCTCTCTCTCTCTCTCTCTCTCTCTCTCTCTCTCTCTCTCTCTCTCTCTCTCTCTCTCTCTCTCTCTCTCTCT
>CM074925.1:26575119-26598729 GCA_037576815.1 Pangasius larnaudii
CCCTCTGTAGAACATGGTGAGGATGGAGGGTGGGAGATGTGCTTTCCTCAGTCTTCTCAGAAAGTAGAGACGCTGCTGGGCTTTCTTCGTTAAGGAGCTGGTGTTGAGGGACCAGGTGAGGTTCAGGGGTGATGGTGGTGGCCTTGAAGCACGTCAGAACAACGGCGCTGCTCAGGGAGGTGTTGAAGATGTTTGTGAAAACATCCTCCAGCTGGTCTGCACATCCTCTGAACACCCTGCCAGGAATGTTGTCTGGTCCAGCGGCCTTCCGCAGGTTGACTCTGTGTACAGTTTTCCTCACACCAGCAGTGGTAAGACACAGCACCTGGTCACTGGGAGGAGGGATGGTCTTCCTCGCCGTCACGTCATTCTGCTCCTCAACAGTCCTGAAGAGCAGAGATGGCTCCTGCTGGCCAGGTTCTCACCTGCTTCAGAACGGGTATGGAGCGTCTGATGAGCTGTCTGTACGCTGGGATTAGCATAACAGACAGTTACAGTCAAGTTACAGCTTGACCTCTGACCTCTGACACTGGAGACTCCTTCCATAAATATTACATAAACATCTCCTTACAGAAAACATCACCATATCAACGATTATTTTTTAATTTTAATCTGTTTATGTGGAGCGTCCACTGTACAAGTCCCCGCAAATGAGCTGTTGCTATAGAAACGCAATAATATAAACCCGCACTACTGTCAGAGATGATGTTACCGAAAATTACGCCATGGCGCTGGTGAATTTTTATTTTAATTAATTTTGGTGTTGATTAATTTTCTGTCGCAGCAGCTTTCACAACAGTGCAGCTGAAAGTTTATAGTATTTTTATACTGGAACCTGATTGGCTGTTATGGTCCATGATGCAATAACAGTCCCATGTTCTACATTAACTCATAAACTCTGATCCAGATATCGGGATGTAATTATTCACCTGTAGTCAGATAACCTTCTGGAAATCTGATCTCTGGTGTAACTGAGTTTCACTGTAACGTAGCGAGGTGTTGGTGTTCACGTCGTTCACGTTGTTCACGTTGTTCACGTCGGCTGTTAACTAACATTTTAACATTTTTACATCTTTATTAACAGTTTTTTTTTTAGAAAGGTAGCGAGAGAAAATATCATGTTGTGAGGTTTCCACTGCAGACTCGCTCTTTTATTCTCAGCTGAAAGCACTGTGTGTGTGTGTGAGTGTGTGTGTGAGTGTGTGTGTGTGTGTGAGTGTGTGTGTGTGTGTGTGAGTGTGTGTGGTGCTGTTCCTCTTTGTGTAAATCTTTAAAGCCACTCTAAAGCTTATCGTCTCATCTCACGCAGTCGCTGAAGCAAATCGGCGTCACATCTCGAATCGATCCTCACGGGGCATCTCACTCTCCGTCTGCCCTCATCCGTCTCTCTCTCTCTCTCTCTCTCTCTCTCTCTCTCTCTCTCTCTCTCTCTCTCTCTCGCTTTCTCTCTCTCTCTCTCTCTCTCTCTTGCTGGCTCTCTCTCTCTCTCTTTCTCTCGCTCTCTCTCTCTCTCTCTCGTTCTCTCTCTCTCTCTCTCGCTGTCTTTCTCGCTCTCTCTCGCTCTCTCTCTCGCTCTCTCTCTCTCTCTCTCTCTCTCTCGCTGGCTCTCTCTCGCTCTCGCTGGCTCTCTCTCTCTCTCTCGCTCTCGCTGGCTCTCTCTCTCTCTCTCGCTCTCACGCTCCTCAGAGTTTTCCTCTATTTATAGCTCACTGCTTACTATTCCGACAAAACTGAAGGAACAAAAACAAACTTCTCTACCAGAGCGGAGACGACCTTGTGTTTCATTTCTACTGCAGTCTTTTCCACTCACACGGGGAAGAACAAACCGGAGCGATGTGATAACGAACACCTGAGTGAATGACAGAAATAATAATAATAATAATAATAATAATAATAATAATAATAATAATAATAATAATGACAGGGTCGGCCATGTTGGATTAGCGTGTATATTAATATACGGTCTAACATTAGGAATGTGCTGAATTTATATCAGCATTTTTCAAAAACAAACACAAAATTAAACTCACTAATGCAGGTATTGAATACGTAAATATTAAAAATGAACTCTGTAAAAAAACAAAACTGTTACATTAACATTATTGCAGTTTTCCCAAATTCTGTTACGCAAAAAGTGAATACATTAACACTAAGATAAAACTCTTCTGTATCACACTTTTGCGATTTATTTTGAGACTTGCCTCATTTTAGTTTTAATTTGTTTTAGACTTTAATTTTATACTTATGGATAAGTTTTTAAATTTTTATTTATTCATGTATTTTCTTTTATTTTGAAACTTTTGTCCTCCTTTTTTTGGTTTGATTAATAAATAATAAATGTTTATTTTATACTTTTTTATTCTTTTTAATCTATTGTGCATTTTTGTTTGTTTGTTTATAATTTTACAGCTTTTTGTTTGCAGTTCTATTGTGTGATCAGTCCACACACACACACACACACACACACACACAGACGTTGCTCCGCCCCTTTTGAGGACAGCCAATGAGATAATAGCATCATACAAGCGCTGTATGCTAATGTTAGCTTGGTTTTGTTTGCTAGCATGACAGAGATCAAAACTGTTTACATTAACAGGAAGAAAGAGCTCGAGTTAATCATGTAGTCGACTCGTGTGTTTTATCTGCTGGCGTATTTCCACAATCATGAATTACTCACAGTAGCAAAACACTTTCAGCTTTATTTTTACTTCATATCATATCTGTAAATAAACTCTATTCTCCATCAAGCTGTGACTTTCCCAAGAACATCTCTGATTCGCTTTTTTAGCATTTTTGACTCATACAGCGGCGCTCAGTACGAGAATCAATCAGGCGATAAGACACTTCCTGTCTCTCGGCTGTCTGCAAACGCAGCGAGATTCTGCACGTGGAATCGATAAAATGGATTTCTGACAAAAACTCGCCATAAAGTGTAACATGTAATGTGTAATGTGTGATGTTTTCGTCTTACTTCCTGTTATTTCCAGGTGTCAAACCTCAGCATGTGTTCATCTGTCAGTCGCTCGGCGATGATCCATGCTGTCAGGTGAGTTTAACACACACACAGACACACACACACACACACACACACACACACACCTGCTTCTGCGTCCCAAACTTCAACTACACGCGTAGTTCAGAGTGCACTAGTTTCTGTTAGCGTAAAGGACAGTAATAGTAAGCGTTATCTCACCGTAATACTACACACCTGATCATTTTAGTTCAGACTGAAACGTCAGAACACAGAGGCGCAGAAACACAAACTTCCTTCTCAGTGAGTTTGAGGTAATTAGCAGACTTTTGCTGTCCGTTATCATGGTTCATTTATCGTCTCTGTAGCCGTGTTTGGTCACAGTGGCACTAAATCGTCCGTCTGATTACGTGCTAAACTCAGGTTTCTCCCGATGGAGGCATCTGCGCGATGTTCTGCAGCTCTGTTCTGCAGAGAGACGTCTGAATCCGTTATGAAGCAGCAGCAGTGACCTCCTCACGCATACGAGGAAAGACCTGCAGTCGGATTTTAGTCGTATATGATTACCGTCGTCTTGATCACTTTCAGGAGTGAACTTCCTCTGAACCTGCGGAACCTTCGCTCCTGTCTGAACACAGACACTTAGCTTTTTTTCCTGGTTTCAGGTCAGTGAGCGAGAGAACGACTGAGCGCTCTACACGGCGAGAACTTTTAATACTGGTGTAAAACCAGTCAAGGTGAATTTGTATGAAGTGTGCAAAGCTCCATTACGGCTAAAACTGACCCGAACTTATCTAATACACCAGCGTGTTTCTTCCTCTATCGGTTTCCATCATCCTGCTTGTAGTGACGAGTGCGCCAATGGTGAAAAAAATGTCCTAATATCTCATTTTAATTCTTTTCTATTGCATATCAAAACAATTCGAAAATGTATGTGTTACTCTTACAAAATACATCACATCCTCAGATAAATATATACTTTATCTTTTATTTTCAAGTTCTTTTAGCTTTTTACATATTGTTTATGACTGTGGGTTGTTTTATTGTTTGCCTAAAATATAATATTTCCCATATAACAAACACACACACACACACACACACACACACACACGCTAAAATGTCATGCGGTCAGCTAAGGTGTAATTTTTATTCCTCGAGCCGTTTGATTGCGGAGTGTAATCATCTCATCACTGCGTCTGTGTCACCAACTGAATCGAACATTTACAACAAACGCAAAAACACAGAAACACAGAAACACAGGGTCAAAATATCAAAACACTTTTTTTTCTATTTCCATGTTAGAGTTTATGTTAAGCGGGTGTTTTTAAATGTCTGGATATTGATTTTTACTTTTACTTTTATGGCATTTGGCAGACGTCTTTATCCAGAGTGACTTACAGAAGTGCGTTGAAGTCTTTATCAATAAAAACATCCTGATGCTGGTTCACTGGGTCCCAGAACCTCTAGAGTGTCAATACAAAGTTTTACTGTAAAAACATACGAAATATTGTTGCTGTATTCTGTTAGTATACATAATTGGTTCAACAACAACAAAAGGTTTTTGCGTTAATAAAATGTTTGATTGTTTTTAAAGCACAATTCATGGCTCTCTACGGGTTGAAACATTTCTGAAGGAGCTGGAGAGATCCACAGCTCAGATGGGAGATGATGTTCACTGGACTCTCCACAACGCTGGGCTGAGTGGAAAAACGTTCTCTGGTCTGAAGAGACCAGACCTGAAGTCTTGGCAGAAACTCAGCAGTGATCATCATAGTGAAGCATGGTGGTGGTAGTATCATGTTAGCTGCTACCTTTGGCCTCTTGGTTGCTCCTCTGGCGAATCCCTTCTCTATCTAGTCACTGACATTTGGTGGACGATCTCCTCTAGGCAGAGTCGTGCTGGTGCTGTATTCCTTTTTCGTTTTTGTAATAATGGATTTAATGTCACTCTGCCCAAAGTTTGGGATATATATATATATATTTTTTACCAAACCCTCATTTTATATTTTTCCAGAACTTTGTCCTGGACTTGTTTTGATCGCTCCTTCATCTTCACAATGCTGTTGTTTAGGTACGTTCTCTAACAAACTCAGCTGTGTTTATATTGAGATCATGTGACACTACGTGACTTCTGCTGGTGACAGGTTGCACCAGAAGTAATTTGGGGGGGGGGGGGGGTGTATACTTATGCAATCAGAACTTTGATGGTTTTTATTTGTAAGTAATTTTACAAAGTGTATTGGCGTCTGCCCCCAAACACACACTTCAATATTATTTTGTGTAGATTCACGACATAAATCCCAATTAAGTTCATTTCAGTTCCAGGTTGTAACACTGCAAAATATGGAACGGTTCGAGGGGGGTGAATACTTATGCACAGCTCTGTGTATCAGCTTGTACTTATTTGCCTTCCACAGGTGCAAATTAGTTAATACGTGTACAGCTTTGTTGAACGCTAAGCACTTGTTAAGTGTCACTGAATCACCCAATTACGGGGAGTTTTCTGGATCTGCGCTACATTCCAGCAGTTACGTGTCGAGTCTGGAAAAGAAACGACGCTTTAAAGCCTCGTTAATGAGGAAGAAGGCGGCGAGTGATCAGTCCAGACAAATCATTTAATTAAACAATTTGCTAACACACTTGCTGTACAATTCCCACATGTTTTTCAAACACATGGCGTGTATGAGAGTAATAAGCGGAGCAGAGGCTGTAATTAAAGCTTAAAACCGCCGTGGTGTCTCAGAGGGAACGCTCGCTCTTCAGGGACGCTCACCGCTCGTGGCAAAGACTAATTGTTGTTGTAACTTTCAGCCTTGTTCACTGGTTAATTATATGTGAATGTTTAATTATATCTCGGTATATACAGTACACACTGTTTATCAGGTACAAGCAACAGTTTGTTATGTGCACAGCAAAAGAAAATCAAGATTAACATAAAATAAAACATTGATCTGTTTTTTAAGTGATAATTATAATTGTTATTGTAATTTTGCCCTCAATTTATTTCTCAGATAAAATGCAATACTGTGTAAACACCCTTATTAAATGACAGAGTGGTATATTTATATTTATTTGTCCATTTATATTTATTAAATATTTAATCTATTTCTGTTAACTGTAATTATGCATTCTATCCAAAAGCATTTTGCACTACGAAAACTATGAAGCACTACGGAAAGTTTTTTTAAAATAATTTATTATTATTTCACAGAAGCAAAGTGAGGTTTTAGAGAGTGAGACAGAGGGTGAGACAGAGTGAGGCAGAGAGTGAGACAGAGTGAGACAGAGTGAGGCAGAGAGTGAGACAGCGTGAGACAGGTCTCAGAGAGTGAGACAGCGTGAGACAGGTCTCAGAGAGTGAGACAGCGTGAGACAAGTCTCAGAGAGTGAGACAGAGAGTGATACAGAATAGTTTACCTTCTTCACTATAATCACACACACAGTGTTTGTTGGGAAATGCGGTTCTCCAGAGTTCTACATGTTCACTACGTGCACATTTTTGTAGAATTGTGTTAAATTAGTTATTGTAGCAATTAGCTTTTGCTATTAAACAATAGTTGCGTCTCTAAACATATAAAAACGTATAAAAGGTGTTTCGCTGCACAGAGATTCAGTCTCCTGCTTTTCACACACCGATGAGGAAGTGCTCCTGCGTTTCTGCCTCCTGATGACAGATTTAATGATTTTTTTGTTGTTGTTGTTGTTGTTGTTGTTTTGTTTTTCTTTTTGCTAAGAAGTTTTCCAGCTGGATGTGTGCGGTACAGAGCCGGGTTTAGATGAGCGATGGAGCACGTGGGGAAACTGATGAGCTCCTCTCAGGCTTGTAAATAAAAGAAATCTCATCTGAAGCGGAGTAATAATCCGACGCAGGCTCGTGTCGTGTCGACGCGCCGGAACGCCACCTGACTGCTCAGATTACTTTCAATTACAAAACAAAGACAGACGAGCGACTGTGATTACAGCGGCGAGGTGAAAACACCGACCTGACACACACACACACACACACACACACACACACACATACACACACACACACACACACACACACGCTGTGAGTGGAATTAACTTCACATCACACTCAGAGTCAGTCTTTACTAAAGTCAATATCGAATCTGTTTTAGGACTCACAATTCAATTAGAATTTATATATTAATGAGTCTTTGTTGTTAATTGTTAATATAATATTAAGGAGAAAACACACACATGCACTGATAGGGAGGAGCTTTTATAAAGATTTGTTGGAAAATTCATTATTTTTTTTTAATTAACTCTAAAATCTGATTCTATAAAGTTATTCTGTGAATCTGTTTGTGCCAAATTAAAATATATATATATACATGTTATTAAATTCCTCATTAATATATCCAAGAAAGTGAGACGGGTCTCAGAGAGTGAGACAGGGCTGAGAATGTGAGATAAAGCTCAGAGAGTGAGACATGGTTCAGAGAGTGAGACATGGTTCAGAGAGTGAGACATGGTTCAGAGAGTGAGACATGGTTCTGAGAGTGAGACATGGTTCAGAGAGTGAGACAGGGCTGAGAATGTGAGATAAAGCTCAGAGAGTGAGACATGGTTCAGAGAGTGAGACATGGTTCTGAGAGTGAGACATGGTTCTGAGAGTGAGACAGGTCTCAGTGGGAATGGAGGAGACAAGCCTTAGAGAGTGAGACAGTCCGCAGAGATTAAGACAGTGTGAGACAGGGCTCAAAGTGTAAGACAGGCCACAGAAAGTGAGACAGGCCTCAGAGAGTGAGACAGGTTTCAGAGAGTGAGACAGGGCTGGGAATGTGAGATAAAGCTCAGGGAGTGAGACAGGTTTCAGAGCGTCAGACAGGTCTTGAACCCCCTGAACATCCTGACACATAGAGGGGAGAATAAAACACCAAGTGATGTGACGGTTTGTGAGAGTGTGTGTGTGTGTGTGTGTGTGTGTGTGTGTGTGTGTGTGTGTAAGGATTAAGGATATACACACACACACACACACACACACACACACTGAGTGAGTTTTGCTCCCACACAGAGATCTGTCAGTGGTTTCTTTGAGACCTTTTAGACGATAAATTCATACTGAGCTGCGGTGGAGGAAGTTCCAAATCAACAATAAAATCTCCTGTGCATGTTCATAAGGTGTTTATAATGTGTCATAGCTGTACAGTATGAGCAGTAAACAACACAATATGGCAGAACCCTAATAACACAGGAACCGTAATTCATTTCATTATTTCATTTTCACTCATTAGCTACATTTATGTACAGCCACCATTCATTTTAATGTTTTAGTTATTTGTTTAAAATTCATTGTGAGACGTTTATTTTTCAGTGTGTTTGTGTTCTTGGTTTGTTTTTTGGATCATTATCTTGCTCCAGGCTTCACCTGTGCGTTTTACTTCCAGCTTCCTGCTGTTCATTTTTTGAAGATAATTGTAAAACAGGTGCATGTTTTCCGTTTTCACCCACAAACCGTGGGGGGTGTAAACTTTTGCACCTCTCTCTCTCTCTCTCTCTCTCTCTCTCCTTGAGTTCCACATTTCCCAGATGCCTGGCTTGTTTTTCTCCACAGAGGCAGCAGCAGTGTCCTGAATTTTTACCTCCGTCTCCTGGAACGAGTTCCCGAGAGAGCCGACCTCCACAAACTCAATCAGCGGCTCCATAACAGAACCATCATGTGTGTCAAATCCGTGACAGAACCGGACCCAAACGCTCAGCGGGAACTGGGTCAGACGAGCAGGAACTCAGTCCCACTCCCAGGAGGAAACAATAACAATAATAATAATAATAATCATAATAATAATAATAATAATAATTCACTATCATAGTGTAGTATAACGGAGAATAATGAATGTTCTGGATCTTTTTCATAAAAAGTTAAGAACCCTGATGTGAACTCTTAGAGAACCATCGTCTCAGAGAGTGAGACAGTGAGACAGGGATCAGAGAGTGAGACAGGTCTCAGTGGGAAAGGGGGAGACAGGCAAGAGAGTGAGACAGGTCTATGGAGGTGAGACATGTGTGAGAGAGTGAGACTGAATGAGACAAGCCTAAGAAAATAAGATGGAGTGAGACAGGGATCAGAGAGTGAGACGTGTGAGAGAGTGAGACTGAATGAGACAAGACTTAGAAAGTGAGACAAGTCTAAGAAAGTGAGATAGAGTGAGACAGGATTCAGGGAGTGAGACAGGATTCAGGGAGTGAGACAGGGATCAGGGAGTGAGACAGAATTCAGGGAGTGAGACAGGGATCAGGGAGTGAGACAGGATCAGGGAGTGAGACAGGATTCAGGGAGTGAGACAGGTCTCAGTGGAAATATATGAAAATCATATATTCATTTGATTTCATATATTAAAGCTATTTTACTTATTTCTCGAAATTATTTATATAACGGAGTGAAATTGGAGCTCATCGTGGCCTCCAGCTGATTAACTCCCATTTACGCTGAAACAGAAACAGATTTTCGGTCTGCAGTCGTTTATTCAGCGTCTCGGCGTCTCAGAGGGTCACGACATCGACATAACGGACTGCATTACTACAAAACAAACCAAGGCGCGGTATTTTTTATTTCTTTTTTTATCCAGATGATGGAGGTCAGAGTTGGAGTTCATCTTCGCTGTGATTATCGTCACACACAAAACTACAAAATCATAGAATCAGCCGTTGTTTTTTTTCTAAAAGCCGACAGAATAATGATGAGATTTTCTCACCCGTGTATCACTACTGAGTAGATTTGGATGAAGCAGCAAATAAATAAATAAATAAAAAGAAAAAAAGAATCAGTGAGCCTTTAGAGCGTTTAGTCACGTTTAGTGTAGAGTGTAATCGCAACCAAAACGCAATCATTTTTGTCCATTTGTTTGTACACTCCGATTAGATTATTAAGTTATTAGAATATTATTTTACAGCACATTTTCTTTCAAACTTAATTTGAGCGTCAAAAAATGAATCACTGAAAAATATATTCAAATATAATTCAATTATCGTTTAATGAGTTTCTGGAAAAAATGCAACAGACTCCAAGATTTTATAGACAGTGTCCACCAGAGCGGTTATTATTCCTGCGGTTTAAGAATTACAGAACGTTTTATTTTTATTTCAGATTCCTGTGAGGCCCCTTTTTATCTTATTCTAAATCTTTTCTTTAGCTTTTTTTTTTTGGAGATTGATTTTTCAAGGCGAAATACAAAGAAGCGCTTTCATAAGAGTTACATCAGAGTCTCTCATACAAGAGCAACACTTGAATGTGTGTGTGTGTGTGTGTGTGTGTGTGTGTGTGTGTGTGTGCGTGCGTGTGTGTGTGTGTGTGTGTGTGTGTGTGTGCGTGTGTGTATTTTCCGTCCTTTGCTTTACTGCATATAAGAAAATGTCCAGCTTTAGGCTGAATTTCAGTACATCACTAATACTTACATTAATGCTAATGTTAATGCTAATCCTTATGTTAATGCTAATGTTAACGCTAATGCTTATGTTACCGCTAATGTTGATGCTAATGCTTATGTTAATGCTAATGTTGATGCTAATCCTTATGTTAATGCTAATGCTTTTGTTAATGCTAGTTTCTGAAAATCATCATTTCAGCCAAAGAAAATCCACCATGTCCCTGAGACGTGTTCAGTGTGTGAACTTACACTCTTCAAGGCTAATTAACACAACAAAGCTAACGCTGCTAACAAGTAATGAAAGCTTATGGCCTCCAGTTTATCATTCCGCAGTGGCGTCTCTTCGATCGGCCCCAACCGTGAGCACATTTTCTTTACAGCAGAGCGCGCTGAATTAACAAAAACATCTGTGTTTTTTTTATTAATTCAACAAATCAAAATTAAAAGTGTGATAAAATCTCCTACATCATGCACACCTTGCAATTTCATGACCTCGATGTAGCCTCTAGTGGCTTCGTTATGTCGTGCGTACGAGTAACTACTACTATGTCATATACTATATAATACGAGACTCCTGTTAGATTTATTTCAACACTCACCACATTCTCATTCATAAATCATCAGTGTTTTTATTTTACATTTTTAAATAATCTCTTGCTTTTATGTTACATGTCATATGTATTTACATTTTAAAAATGCTATTTCCTTCTTTAGTCTGCATTTTCTATCCCTGATTTTTTTTTCGGGATTAAGAGCAGGTTTAAAGTCTAGACGCTGATGAAAAAAACTCGCCTCTGAAGCTTCTACTCAAGAAAAATCAGACAAACTCAGATGTGTAAACTACACACAGGTGATTTTAATCATCTCAGTGCAGAGCTCAGAAAATCCATTTCAGCAGCTGCGTAACCCGACTCTGAATACCAGGAACTTTCCTCGTGTAAATAATGAATTGAGTTTTGGATTTAACTCGTTGATTCTGATGCTTTTGAGAAATTGGGCCGTTAACATTCATCCATCTTCACGTACAGTTCGGACTAAACAGCAAAACACTGATGGAAGATTTCCAGATTTTCTAGGTAGTAAAATAGAGGATGGTTGTTTACATATTCACAACTTTTCCCAAATAAGAATCGCCTGCAGGTTATTCCAGAGGATACAAATCCCAGAGTATCCCTTTTTCCCAGAAATTTCTCTGCTCAGTGCCGGTCTCAGAGTCATGAAGAATGGAAAATAGAAAAACACTTCCTCTATAAAGAGTGACATTTCAGAGAAATGTGGAAACGAGTGCCAAGGGTGTTGGGATGAGCTCTGAGAGGAGGAGGAGGAGGAGGAGGACGAGGAGGAGGAGGAGGTGGAAGAATGAGGGCGAAGAGAACGAAGAGAAGCTCATTGTGGATGCAGTGAAAGAAAAAGGCCAAAAGGAAAAGCGGCAGATCTCGGTGTCAGAGAGAAAGAGAGAGAGAAAGAGAGAGAGAGTGAGTAGGAGAGAGACCCTGCAGTCAATAAAAATTCATGATGTTCAGTAATATGACAGAAGAAGCTGCATACAGAGCAGCCGAGAGACAGAAGACGGACTCGCTTCCACTCCGACGTAGTCACCAACTCGATAGCGTCCCACACTGATTAAAAACCTTTTACTCATTAAATACTTACAGGGGGGTAAAAACTTTCCATCTGATGTCATTTAGATTTATTTTTTTTACTATCAGTAGCATGATCTGTACATCATTTCCCATTTCTGTTGCTTGTGATACTGAAGGAACATCCGTCCATAAACACTAAAACTAGTTGTCTGTTCTTGGGGTGTACAAACTTTTGCACTTGATGGAATTTCAATTTCTTGCAAAAATTTTAGTGAAAAATTATCTCATTTTAAAATATGTATAAAGTTACATTTAATTTTTTTATCCAAAAATCACAGGGGATACAAACTTTTTCACGCAACTGTACATCAGAAAGTCAAATCACTTTTGGATTTCTGGATTCTGATTGGTCAGGAGGTGTTGATTAATTCTCTAGAACAGCAGCTCTGACAGTAGCGCAGGTTTATATTAATGCGCTCGCTCTTATACGTTATGGTTTCTATAGTAACAGCTCATTCACAGGGACGTGTACAGCGGACGCTCCACATAAACGGATTAAAAGCGTGGGAAGGAGTCTCCAGTGTCAGTAACAGTCAGAGGTAAAGCTGTAACGTTACGTCTTCAGGACAGAGGAGTTTTACGCTTCTTTGCGGTTTCGCAGTAACATGCGTAACAAGCTGTGATTAACTTCAAGAGAGAGAAAAAAGAAAGGCTGGTGAGGGAACGAGTGTTTATAGCTGCTATAATGTAACTATAAATGGATAAAAAAATATGACAAATTTTGAAAAAAAAATATATCTTGAAAACGGATAAATTCGTGTCTCATCCACTGCGCTACAGTTTGATAAAAGTCTGAAGAGCATGCATTAAAATTTATGCAGATACGTGTGTTTAAAACTGACCTACATGCAAATTAGCTCTTGAGAGGTGTGTGTGTGTGTGTGTGTGTGTGTGTGTGTGTGTGTGTGTGTGTGTGTGTGTGTGTAGTAGTAGTAATAGTGTGTAGCGTCAGTGATGTTTGTGTGGTTAAAGTTTTCGGTGTTTGTGTTATGCAAGTAAAATGCAGTAAAATTAAACGCTTGCAATTTACCAATTTAATAAAAAAAAAATTATTTATT
The DNA here is from genome assembly GCA_037576815.1 of Pangasius larnaudii. NCBI lineage: Eukaryota > Metazoa > Chordata > Actinopteri > Siluriformes > Pangasiidae > Pangasius > Pangasius larnaudii. Next base: position 26,588,162 of record CM074925.1, read on the forward strand.
AAAGAACAACATGTCATCATTTTTATCCTTTTATAGTTACATTTAATGCTGTGGAACATCAGAGAAACAAGTTAGTTTCTGTTCTTATTTATGGTATAGCAGCTATAAACAGTTATATATATCTCTCTCTCTTTCTGTGTCTCTCTCTCCCTCTGTCTATCACTATCTCACTCTCACTCTATCTCTCTGTCTCTCCCTCTCCTCTATCTCTGTCTCTCTCTCTCTCTCTCTCCCTCTATCTCTGTCTCTATAACTCTCTCTCTCTCTTTCTGTGTGTCTCTCTGTCCCTCTGTCTGTCTATCTCTGTCTCTCTTTCTCTCTCTCCCTCTATCCCTGTCTCTATAACTCTCTCTCTCTCTCTCTGTCTGTCTATCACTATCTCACTCTCACTCTATCTCTCTGTCTCTCCCTCTTCCTCTCCTCTATCTCTGTCTCTCTCTCTCTCTCTCTCTGTAATAAGTGAATGAATAGATGGTGTATCTCCTCTCAGCAGCTGTTCCCGACTCACACACATTACACCCCTACTGATAACACACACACACACACACACACACACACACACACACACACACACACACACACTCCTCCATTACTGTTAATACTGACCTCTCACTTCTCATCATGCCTTATCACACCCTCTCAGCACGCACACATTAGCGTGTAACAGAAGTCTGATGTCTTTCTCTCCGCTCGGACTTTACGACTGTTTAATGAAGCTTTATCACTCACCTCTAATTAGCCAGTGGCTACGCTAGCACTGCGACTGTCAGCCTGTTCGGGCGCTAATTACTGACCGTAGCTCAATGATCGCCAGCAATGTGCTGCGTCATGTGGATCTCTCTCTCTTTCTCTCTCTTTCTCTCTCTCTCTCTGTCAATCTCTCTCTCTCACACACACACACACATACACACACAGAACTACATAGCTAGCAAGTGTTCTAACAATGAACTCTAAGGTATATTAGCAAAACTTAACTAGCTAGTAAGTGTTGAGCTAGCCTATTTTTAATTAGCTTACTATCGAGTTTGCTAGCCATTAGGTTTATTTACACATTGTAATGTTCAGTGTAATGTTAGCTATCTTTCTAGTATACTTAGCTAACATCAGATAGCTAATTCTGATGAGGTAATGTTAAAGTTAGCTAAACAAAGCAGAACTATTGTGTAATCAGACCTGTACCAGTGTTAAACAGAGTTAAAATAGCAAATTAGCTGTAATATGAGTCTGTTATATTGGAAAATGAAAAGTTTGCTAGTAAGTAAGAGGTTGTATGCAGCTAATGCAAAATGCTAATCAACGTCTGAGGTAAACTAGTGACCCAGAAATTCAACCATGCATTTTATACACACACACACACACACACACACACACACATGTTGATGAGGGTCAGGTGTGTTTGGCAGCGTCAGAGTGAAAATGGGAACACAGTCGTCACTGCGGCTAAACTAGGACAAGGACAGGAAGTGACAAACTGCTTCCTGTTTCTCTCTCTCTCGCGCTCTCTCTCTGTCTCACACACACACACACACACACACACACTGGACCCTTACAAACTCTCCACACTTCGGTATTTAACAACATAAGAGTTAATTAGCGTTAGCCTTTTAGTAAACTCGGCTGCTAAACTGAAGTAACGAGACAACGTTAGCTAAAGAAATTATTCAGCTAGCTACTGTTAGCATAGTGCTAGGTGTCTAATGTTAGCTAATGTTGTTAATACTATTCCATACAATAATATTCTGTAAAATAAAAAAATAAAAAAAAAACGTTTATTTTAGGTTTTCTTTGGTAATAGTAGTAGCAGTAATAGTAATAGTAGGAGTAATAGTAGTATTAGTAGTAGTAGTAGTAGTACTAATACTAGAAGTAGTAGTAATAGTAATAGTAGGACTAGTAGTAGTACTAGTAGTAGAAGGAATAGTATTAGTAGTAGTAGTAATACTAGCAGTAGTGATAGTAGTAGAAGTAATAGTAGTAGTCACAGTAATAGTAGTAGTAGTAACAGCAGTACTTTTAGTAGAAGTAGTAGTAATACTAATAGTAGTACTAGTAGTAATAGTAGTAGAAATACTAATAGTAGTACTAGTAGTAATAGTAGTAGAAGTAATAGTAGTGGTCACAGTAATAGTAGTAGTAGTAACAGCAGTACTTGTAGTAGAAGTAGTAGTAATACTAATAGTAGTACTAGTAGTAATAGTAATAGTAGTAGAAACAGTAATAGTAGTACTAGTAGTAGTAGTAATAGGTTGAATGTTTGAGGGATTGCTATGGAATTGTACCCAGCAGATGAACTCATTAGAGTTTGTAATCGATCCTAACAGGGTCAAGGTCACAGCAAGGTCAAATATCTAAACCAGTTTTTCTTCAGTAGCTTCCTTCCTGTTTGACGTTTATTTTAAGCGGATTCTGAGACACAGATTAGTTTTTTTTTTTTAAATTAAAGCACTAGACGTGTCAGAGGAATCGAGGTCTACTTGTTTATTTTTATTTTTTGTTTTTCCTACACTTCCTGTATGGATTTGTGTTTGTTCTCTCCACATCTCGGGGAGAAAAAAACCCCGTTTACCCCCTCAACCCCTCCGAATCGGGCTTCCTGCAGCTCGCCGTGTCTTTTGTTCGTCGTCTTTTTTGTCTTTGTGCTGCAGAGACAGAGATGAGAGACGCTCACACACTGTTTACAGAGTCTCTGTGGGAGAACTCACATTTCTATTACTGTCACTGTTCCATCTAATACTGACTCTGTGTGTGTGTGTGTGTGTGTGTGTGTGTGTGTGTGTGTGTGTGTGTGTGTGTGTGTGTGTGTGTAGATATTTCAGTTGTATTTGTTCCTCCGTGGCGGTAACACGCTGTTTATTTTCTTTTAACTCTCGTGTTTCTGTGCTGTAATGAACGTTTCACCGTCTCAGGACGTCGTTTTAGAGTTTATAACTAAAAATCTTTTAAAATATCATTAATTTTTTTTTTTTTAAATCACATTAAAGTATTCTCATCATCTCAGTGATGATGTAAGATTTTAAAAATGATTTTAAAAATAAATCCTCTTTCTTATACAGTAAATCTCATTACATTTCTTTATATTTATTCTCACAATATAATAATATTCTCCTGTTTTTGGTAAGTTTTAGTTTTAAAACCCGTCCGCTGTAAGCACTAGCTTTTAGCCAGTGAGTTCATTTTTTTTTAAGAATCAGCTGCTTTATGTAAAAAATATATATATATAAAAATATATAAAGATATAACTTTTACAAGTACAAATTATATTTTACGTTGCCACAAATGCTGAGGAGAAAAAAATATGACTTCAGCTGCCCCTTGTGGCCGAAGTTGGTATAACCTGCTAACTTTGGCGGAGGGTTTTGTGTTTGTTTGTTTGTTTGTTTGTTTGTTTGTTTGTTTGTTTGTTTGTTTTTTGTTTGTTTGTTTGTTTTTTGTTTGTTTTATATGGTTTCCTTCCTGAACATCTGAACAGTGGGAAAAACTTTTTGTTATTATTAGTATTATTTTTGAATTCTATAATCAACACTAGAAATTATTTTCAGTGTGTTTTTTTCCCCACGTTTCACAAAACATAAAAATATAATAAAGGGGAAATTTTGACTCTGGAACATTGTGCTGTTTTTCTTTTTCTTCCTTTTTTTTTTTTGTCTTTTTTAATTTCCCTTCAGGGCTTCTGTATGAAACACACAACACTGTAATTAAACAACGCAGGCAGTGCAGATCCAACTTCACTAGAAGAACAGATGAATGTGGAATAAATGATCAAAGAGGACGGACTCACACACACTCACACACACACACACACACACACTCATTATTATATGGAACAGTGACAGTAAAAAAAAGTGATTTCTCCCACTGAGATTCGTCTCAGAGCTTTTCTCTTAATTAGATTTTCAACTAATACTGTATTTATTTTTATTTGCATCATGAATGGGAAAAAAGGATTTCAAAGCAGGCCAAAAAATGTTGTATTTTGTAAAATTAATAAATAAATAAACCACAGATATTACTTTGTACTTTCAATCTGACTTTTATGTTAAAATTATTTGATGTTAGAATTATATTTTATCTTTATATTTTATTATTTTTTAATAATCCATTAATATAATTTCTGGCTATTTTTTCATCATCATAACAGTTTGTTGTTTGCAATAGTACTTAATAATTAGTAAATGAAAATAAATGTTAAATAATCTACATATACAGATCTTTATCTGCATTTCTTTAAAGCTGCTTTGTGACAATGTTTATGATATTTTCCTTTAAAAACAAAAAATGGGGGCGCAAACTTTTGCACTCCACTGTATTAATCAATTTCTCTGAAATGAACAGCAGGAGTATGGTTTATGTTTGGTATGTTTATTTTTATTGATTTATATTATTTATAATCCACACTCAATTTGCATTCAGTCTGCACCGCCCTTTGAAGCCCCGCCCCTTCTCATACATATTAATGAGCCTGCAGTGAGAAGATACTGTATGACTGCGCTACAGGTGTGTGTGTGTGTGTGTGTGTGTGTGTCTGTTTAGAGACACATTGTAAATATTAAATATAATAAAATATATATAATAAAATATAAACCCATTTTCCAGATGAATTGATTACTAACTTTGGCACTCAGAAGAAGTGATGAAGTTCCTGAGACGAGCGGAGAAACGAAGACGGGTTTGTCTCGCTGATCCACTCGAGTCGTCTGAAACGTTTACCTCATCTGTCATCTGGCAGACAGCCAGTGATTTAAAGTGCAGTATTGATCTTAAAAGTAGATCCAGATGAGGAACCGATCAAGTCCATCCATCATCCTGCTCCTCAGAATGGTGGAGTTTCTTATTAAGGCTGGCATCAGATATCACGGAACGCCGATATTCCCTTCTGGCATCACGGATCAGGCTTTAATGTATAATAAACCAATCCACTTTCTCGCACTTCTCATTCTGCGTTAGTCATCAACATTCACATTTATGGCAGACGCCTTTATCCAGAGAGACTTACAGAAGTGCTCTGAAGTCTCTATCAATAAATACATCCTGATTAAAGCGGCCGTATGTAACATCTGAGGATTTGTTTCATGCATCCTGAGTAAAACAGACACAGAATATCATGATTGCATGATGATGTGTGTTATAAAACAACTAACAAGCAAACTAGGAACACAGGAAGTTGGTGCTCGAATGTAATGAGCTAATTTGCATTTTAATGTAATTTGACTACGAGTGGAAAAGCAGGTGGTGGAAATCTTTCTGTTACTGCGAGTAAACAGTGCATTTTTTCTAAAATTAGTTGAGAATTGTGTACGAGTGGCGAGTGGCACATTTAAGAAAGGTTAAAGCAGCACATAATGATGTGGCGTCACTCCATGATAACTTCTGACATATAATTTTTTCCGTTTACTGCTACTCCTATGCTTCATTTCTAAAAAAAAAAAAAAAAAAAAAAAGTTACATACTGGTGCTTTAAGATAAATAGAAACATATTTTTTTATTTTTGTGAAATATTTAGCTTATTTAGGGAAGGCCATATTAATATGTCTTAATTTATTCTATTTTATTTAAGATTTTTTTTTGTCTTCCGATGAAAAACAAATGTCAAGAACATTACTGAAGTATTCCGTCATAAATCTCAGTTTGTATTTCTCAGCCAACAATAAATATTCATCCCCATAAATATATTCATATAAACGGGGCTCTGTAGTGACACTCCTCATAAATATGTCCACTTCCAACGTTACATCCCGCCTTTTACATTTTTCATGGCGCTGGCTTTCTTCCCAGAATCGTATTTTTCACCCGGTGTTGACCTTCTCCTTTTGAACTGCATTGTAGCTCTTCATCCTCCTGAATATTTAATGTCCGTTTGAACAAGCTGTCGCATCGTTTCTGAATCAGTCGGTTCAGAGCTTCGGGTGGGGGTGTGGGTGGGGTTGGAGGTGGGGGTGGGGGTGGGGGTGGGGGGTATGGGGTTGGGGTATGGGGGGCAGATGAGCGACACGTGGGGTGGGAAGTACCGAACTACGTGTACTTCTTTACGTGTATGGTACTGAAGTACCTGGTTCAGTGTAGTGTTATGGGTATATTTTTTTTAGTATAATTAAATCATAGTACATTTATTTTCACTTGAGTTTTTAAAAAAAAGGAATAACACACGACAGACAGTGCTGTTAATGAAAATAATGCCCACTCTGGTGGGGTGTGATGCGGCACCACGCAAAGGCGGAGTGCCGCTACCCCTCTGACGTGTATTATTGTCCTTTAACGGCGTAGTCTGCAATGTTTTATTCTGCTTATACCTCAGAGATTTGCCGACAATTACAATGTTCAGTTAACACTTTAGAGATTCACAGCTCAACATCATTCAGGATAATTTGTAAGGCGTAATCTTTGCTAGATAGCTAACTTTTTAGCTAGAAACATGACCTAGCTAGCTAACAAACCTAGCAGGCTACTGAAAGCCTAACAGAATTTGGCTAACCCGCTAATGTTGCAGTTGTTTACACAGTATAGTGTTGATAATGGAAGTGGTGTTCACTTCAGCGTAGCTCGCTCAGTTAGTTAGCACAAGAACAGAATAGAAAATAGAACATTTTCAGATTAGTTGTGTCAAATATGTCAAGTGTTTTTTTTCACCAGATGACTTGTTTACACCTACTTGAGTAGCAATTTAGCAAGTTAATGCAAAATACGCATCACTTTATTCTTACGAATAAGGACCTATCCCTCTGAATAATTGTTATTAAATCTGATCTGAATCAGTTATAATATTAATATTATGACTCGAGTAAATTAGAGCTCTAGATTTCTAACGGACGTGAGAATGTGATTTTTATTTTTCTTCAAACGGATCTGTCTTTATTATTGAGCACAGAAAGTTCACAAATTCAGCCACAGATCATTCCTTCACGGCCTGGAGCTTCTGACTTCTCCCCAGTGAGCGTGGTGAGGTGATTCGTTTTAGCTCGACCTTCAGGGAAATTTAAGAGCCGCCATCAAAGTTGTTTTACTCTTAATCTGTGAAGAAGTGAAGCTGTGTAATGAACAGGCAGACGAGCGGCCAGCCGCGGGATACGACTTCATTCTTCTTTACAAATGACTGCTGTAAAAAAAGAGAGCTGGCCGGCAGACGGGATATTTATCCTTCCTAAATTTAGCTTTCGTAGGATTTTAATTCATCGAAACGCCACTAATGCCAAACGACTAACCTGGTGTCAGTACGAGGAACAAAATCAGGAGGAAATGTCAAACATTCATGTCTCAGGTATTATGCTAAACATTTGATAAAACGTGTCTGTAGATTAAAGAAGGTGTCAATAAGTCCATATATGGAAATGAGAGGCTCTGAGTGGGTGTGGCTTACAGACCATAGATGGGAATGTGGGCGTGTTACTGAGTGCATATATGGAAATGAGAGTGTCACTGAGACCTTATATGGGAATGCGGGCATCATTGAGGCCATATATGGGAAAGTGGGTGTGTCGCTGAGTGAATATATATAAATTATGTAATTATTGTGTCTGTATATAAACATGAGTCTATCACTGAGTCTGTATATAGAAATATAGATGCCGCTGCGTCCATATATTTGAATGTGGGCATGTCACTGAGTCCATATATGGGACTGTGGGTGTAAGAATCCATCAATTGACATGAAGGAATCATTGAGTCCATTAATGGAAATATGGGTGTCATCAAGTCCATATATGGGAATGTGGGTGTGCAAATGAGTCCATATATGGAAATGAGTGCATAATTGAGCCTATATGTGAAAATGTGGGTGTTTCCATATATCCATATATGGAAAATGAGGACATTGTTGAGTCCATATATGGGAATGTGGGCATCTGTGAGTCCATATATGGGAATGTGGCATGTCACTGAGTGCATATATGGGAATCAGGGTGTCTTATGATATACATATATACAAATGTTGCATCATTGAGTCCATGTTTGGAAACAAGTGCATCACTGGGTCCATATATGGGAATGTGACCTTCATTGAGACCATGTATGGAAATATGGCTGTCTTTGGTCATGAGGGCATCATTGAGTCCATATATAGGAAAGTGTCTGTCACTGAGTCTGTATTTGGGAATGTTGATATGTCAGTGAGTCCATATATGGAAAAGAGGGTATCACTGTGACCATATTTGGAAATATGTGCATCACTGACACTATATATGGAAGTGAGGGTTCCATAAATGGATATAAAGGCACCTCTAAGTGGCTGTCACTTTCAACCCATAAACAATAAGGGAATATTTGAGTGCATATATAGAGATTGAAGAGACTAAGTAGGCGTGGCTTAAATCACATAGTTCATATATATGGAACTCTCCAATTTGGAAGGAGGAGGCATTCGTATATGAACACATATTTACACAGATTTTGTCTGCCATTTAGCTAATAAGTCATACTAAACATTCTGAACATTTATAATCTTCACTGCTAACCCTAGCTCAGTTTTCTTTACAACCTTGTGTGTTTAATCAATAACATCAGTACTGATGGAGTGTTTCAGATCCTCAGGGACACTGTGATTGTTAAAAACATGGTTTTTTATTGATGCAGGAAGCTGTGAGGTTAAAGATCTCCTGCTCTTGTGTTTATAATGAATTCCTGTGCACACTGGTGTGGAGCTGATCTATAGCGCGCTAATGCATACATTCACATGGCTTTCGTTGGTCACGGTGCTCTGGGATAACTCTGTTATTTACAGGTGTGAATCCGTGAAGTGATTTCCATATGAATCTGCAGCGTCGGGTGTTTTTCTGTCTCTCGATTTCTGTCCCTGAGTAAATTCCAGCTCAGAAATGTCGACTCTTTTAGTGTCCTCTGGCTCAACGTCGATATTTTACAAGCAGGTGTTGCCTTTTGCATTCGAAATCATTTTGGACTCCATTAGTGCAAACTCAGAGAATATCAACATACTTACAGGAATCACACAACTGCACATGCTGTTGCAAACGTCGTATCACTTTGTCCTAGTAGACGGAAAAACGAATGAAATGGAAAAACAAAAGCACAATCCAGCTGATTAATAGTACACATTGATATACACTGAGTATTACGGCTTTGTAAATCGTGCATCGTAACAGAACCAAGCAGAACAAAACACTTCGATTCGCCAATTCACTACAGTCATCAGTGATTTATTGCACTTTTAAACGCCATCCTGTACGTCACCAAGAAAGAAGGAAGAAGAAGAAGAAGAAGAAGAAGAAGAAGAAGAAGGCAGATCTTTATACCAATATAGCACAAACACGCACCGGGCAGCAGGACAGATATTTTTGTTATTGTTGTTGTTGTTTTTTAGTAAATTTACATCCACACGGATCCAAACAGACATTCAGCATTTAGCAAAGTGTCTCTTTTTATTAACATTTTTTATTAAATTATAGAATTATTATCAGCTGAAGCTCCGCCCTTCCGATTTAACTGCAGCGACAGCTTCACTCCAGTATGTGGTCACATGACCACCTGGGTTTGTAGTTTTTTAATTAATTACATTTTAAATGCAAAATTTGACCACAATTTGATATTGATTTATTTAAATTCAAGCTCTTTGTAGAAACTTTTCATTATATTGTTTACAGATCTTTACAGAATTTCTTTACAGTGTAAAAATGTAAACTCCTCTGTCCTGTAGATGTCGGAAAACTTAAAGTTACAGCTTTTCATCCGGCTGTTACAAAGCGCTGACACTGGAGACTCCTTCACATGTTTTTAATCTGTTTATCATCAGTGGAGCGTCCCCCGTACACGTCCCTGTGAATGAGCTGTTGCTATGGAAACAGTGACGTATCAGAACGAGCATTAATATAAACCTGCGCTACTGTCAGAGCTGCTGTTCCAGAGAATTAATCAACACCTTCTGACCAATCAGAGTGCAGAACTCAGCAGTGGCGTGGTATAAACTAGTATACAGTAATATTAAAGGTTATTAAAGGCATAACTTTTTTTTTTATCTTACAGATTTCCAGATTATCCATCGTGCTATTATTACAGTGGAAATCTTTTCCCTTGATAACGACAACGTTTTTTTTTCCCATCATTTTGTGCCCAGTGATTTAAAAACATAATCTCAAGTTTATCATGGTATCCCATCACACTGATATTAAGGTTTTGTTGTTGTTGTTGTTGTTGTTGTTGTTTTTAATTCAGGATGATGTTCGATCATCTACCATTCCATCATTTTATTTTCAGCCTCGGCTGTAAATCTGCAGCTTTAATGTCTGTCCTTTTTAAATAAACCCCATTTAGCTTCCATGTCTCATCTGAGTGATTTTAAATACCTTTTATAATGAACAATTTCATCCCTTCTAAAGCCTAATATCCATCATTATCCTCTTACACGGAAACAAACAAACAGCTCGCGCTAAATGAGGCGGGACAGGACGAGACCAAGCCAAGAGTTTTCAGTCAATTTCCTCCGAGCACGAGATCATGTCAATTAAAATCTCATTTGAAAGGTGTCACGGAGACTGAGACAGAGAGGAGAGGTGGGGTGTGTGTGTGTGTGTGTGTGTGTGTGTGTGTGTGTGTGTGTGTGTGTGTGTGTGTGTGTGTGTGTGTGT
>CM074925.1:26617284-26631646 GCA_037576815.1 Pangasius larnaudii
GTGTTAGACTGGGTTATATTGTTAATTAGACTGGGTCAGACTGTGAGTGTTAGACTGGGTTATACTGTTAATTAGACCGGGTCAGACTGTGAGTGTTAGACTGGGTTATATTGTTAATTAGACTGTGTCAGACTGTGAGTGTTAGACTGGGTTATATTGTTAATTAGACCGGGTCAGACTGTGAGTGTTAGACTGGGTTATATTGTTAATTGTCCTGGCTCAGATTGTCAGAATTAGACTAGGTCAGAATGAGAGTTGGACTGGGCCAGACTCACAGAGTTAGACTGGATCAGACTGAAAGACCAGATTAGACTGCACTTGTACTCTGGCACAGTAGTACAGTATTTTGACCCAGTCCAACTCTCATTCTGGCCCAGTCTAACTCTGTAATTCTGACCCAGTCTAACTATGACAGTCTGATCCAGTTTAATTCTGACATTCTGACCCAGTCTAACTCTGTGATTCTGATCCAGTTTAACTCTGTGATTCTGACCCAGTCTAACGCTGTGATTCTGATCCAGTTTAACTCTGTGATTCTGACCCAGTCTAACGCTGTGATTCTCTCCCAGTCTAACGCTGTGATTCTGACCCAGTCTAACGCTGTGATTCTCTCCCAGGCTAACGCTCAAACTCTGTGAGTCTGACCCAGTCTAACGCTCATTCTGACCCAGTCTAACGCTCATTCTGACCCAGTCTAACGCTCATTCTGACCCAGGCTAACGGCCGTGTACTGTGCCGTTAATGAGAGCTGAGTGCATAGTAATCGCCACATTTGTCCATTACAGCTGCTCTGTGTATCATTAAAAAAGAACAAACTGCTGTTCCACATCTGTGTGTGATTCACTGGTGAGTTAATTACACACAAACATCTGCTTAACCACCAAACACTTTTCTGAGGCGTTCATGCAGGAAGAGGAAGATAAATGAAGTGTATAGAGCAGCAAAGGACTTCTATCTGGACCAACTGATTAAACACTGGATATTTTGACCATTTCAAAACTTAAGACTTGGAAGAAAAGCTTCTCCAATGTCAGCGCGGTAAAGCTGTAAGTAACTATAAATGGATAAAAACATTCTTTAATAACTTAAAATAAAAAATGCAATAGGAGTAACTTTATCACTGATTATTTTCCTTTAACAATGTTTTATTCCTTACAACAACAACAACAACAACAACAATAATAATAATAATAATAATAATAATAATAATAATAATAGCATGAAAGCTAAAACGATAATAATTAAAATCCAAATGATTATAGTTTTTTGTTTGTTTTTTTTTATCCAGATTGTTTGCTATTACAATATTTTTTCTCATTAAGAATGATGTTAAATTTATGTGGATTTTTGGTAACTTTCTTTTATACAAGACAAAAGTTAAAAGAAGATTAAAATAAAATGATTAAAATGTCTGATATTTTGCTAAAGTCCTGATGTCTAAATCAATAATTTTTTTTTTATGAATTATTTCATTTCGGTTCTGGAGAGCTGGTAATGTTTTTTTATACTCAGTATAATGTTTGTGGTGTCACACGGAAATGTCACTTTTGATTAAAATCCAAGTCTGTCCTTGAACAAGACGTTTTATTGTGACTTTTTTTTTTTTAGACATTATTAAATTATTCATTTCTGTCACACACTGATGAGCTGCTTCTGTCCTGTTTTTATTATTTAGCCACATTCCTGTATCTGCTGTTCTGTGTTTTAACATCAATTAAATTCGCTGTGGGTTAAGCTTAATATTCATGCAAGGAAAGTTCCTCGTATTCAGAGTCGGACGTGCTAGAGAGGAATTTCTGGGGTTGTGTCAGTTCAACCCAGTCAGTAAACTCCACTTCCCATCCAACATGGCCGCCACCGACTCCGTTTCCCAGATCACACACACTTTGCCACATTCACAATCACCAGCCTTCTGATCACACACACCTGGACTCAATTACCTCACTCACAGTACTTAAAGACCTTCAGAACTTTCGCTCACTGCGATGTATGCGCTTCAGTCCTTGGCGTTTGTGGCGATACTAAGCCTTTTTCCCCGCCTGATTATGATGTTGCTGATTTTGTGCCTCTCCATTAATCAGTGTCTATCTGCGTTTGCACTTTACATGACAGTTTACCCTTCAGAACTAAGCCCGGGTTTTTTGATAGCATCTAGATGATTGCCTTTAAACACACACCCTTGCTTTTAAATCCAGAAAAAATATTTGAAAACCCCTAGGTGTGAACTGTACATATGTTTAGTCATATTAAGACATTTATCGTGTTTTAGTAATAATTCTGATAAGAGTAATGATTAAGGGTTCAGTGTAGAAGGTATGAACGACTCCTGGGAAAGTTTCAGGCCCGATTACAGCCACGAGTAGCACAGCTTAGGGCTGAGATTAGACAGTGGCTTCAGTGCAACACAGTAATGAAAGTGTGAAAGTGAGATGTAATGAAATGAGTAGTTAAAGTCACTTTTGACAGCATTTAGTTCTTTAAAAAACTCCACCTTGCTTTAAATAAACATTACATAAAGCGACGTGAGAGCAGCGCAGTGGCGTTCTCTCCTCATGTCACAAGCGAAAAGCATTTCCATCTGTGATGGTGTTGCAGTTCACGTTTCTCCGTTTCTCCACTCGCTGGGAAGAAATCTTCTCCGTGTGTAGAGATCATAATGTCTGATGTGTCACACTGTGTACCTATATTTAGTGGAAAAGTGTATCACACACAGATAAACGCACAAAAGTAGGTTTAAAAGGCGTAAAACGCTGCTATGAGAATCATTTCTGAGCTGGTGGAACCTTTAAACACCACCTTAAACACGATTCAACCATTATATACAGCTTCATCATCCCTAAACATCAGCACTTTTTTTTCCTCGCTCACTCCCCATTTCCTCACACACGCCTCATTAATGCAGACAGTGTCATTTTTTTTTCAAGCACTAAAACACATAAAAAGATGTTTTAAAGGCTCCATAAAAGATCAGCTGAAGGTCTAAATCGCTATCTAAATCTGAGTAAAGCTCCATGAGCTATGCCTAAGAATAAGACCCAGCGCTGTCATATCGGTGATGTATCCTTTTCCGGGCAAACATAAAAAAAATAAATCAAATATTTTCCCTTCATCGCTCATCGAAAACATCTTTGAGAGTGAGGATGATGTGAGGGAAATGATGTACACGGTTTTATATCATACACCAGATGTTTTCAGGTCACAGCTGAAGGACACAGGAATCAAGCAGGCATTAATTAGTGTTTTTGGGATTCACAACATAACAATTACACACACACACACACACACACACACAGTAAAATGGCTGCAGCAGGTTATAAGCCCCGCCCTTTTTGGAAGCATGACAGGTTATTGGCTGATAATGAGTGCTGGTGAAGTTGCTGTGAACTTGATTATCTTCGTATAACAGCACGTCCCCAAGTGTTTCATTCCTCTGATACAGCAGCAATTTACCATATTTATAATTACATTTAACATTGTGGAATATCTGCATAAAACAAGTTAGTTCCTGTTGCCACTTACGTTACAGCAGCTATAAACGGTCGTTCCCTTCACCAGCCTCTCTTTTTTTCTCTCTCTCTCAAAAAATCGCAGCTTGTTACGCATGTTAAAGGTGAAACACAAAGAAGCGTAAACTCCCCTGTCCTGAAGACTTAGTTACAGCTTTATCTCTGACTGTTACAAAGCGCTCACACTGGAGACTCCTTCCATCAATGTTCCTGTACAAGCTGCACAAGTCCCTGCGAATGAGCTGTTACTATAGAAACGATAACGTATTAGAACGAGTGCATTGATATAAACCTGTGATTCGCAGCTGCGCTACTGTCAGAGCTGCTGTTCTAGAAAATGAGTCAACACCTTCTGACCAAATCCAGAACTCAGCAGCGCTGTGGTGTAAAGCAAGATAAAAATATCAGGTATTGTCTTGTCAGCTGATCTAACAGCGAAGGAACTGTGTTTTATTTGTCCCGTGCTGTACCTTTACTGTACAGGAAAGCTGATTCGTTCATTAATATTCAGTGAGCTCTTTATCCCAGTCAGGGTCAAGGTGGAAGTGAAAACATATCATGGATTATGTTTCCTGATTGCTGGAGCGAAGTCTCCTGAGCCGTCGGGGCTTATCACATTAAATTAGTCCCATCGCTGTGTTGCTGTGACCTGCCTGCTCGACCAAAAGGAATAAAAAAAACCTTCTCCATGCTGTGCTTAACTCTCTCCACTGTCCAACCCATAATCATCTCGGTCCACACATTACATTAGTGAAGTGCAGATTAATGTCACGCTCATGGCTTTACAATGTTAAAAAGGTGAAAAGATTGCACCTGGTCCAGACTGTGGAACAAGTCAGTGTTAAGTAACACCGCAGAGACAGAAGCAGCTAGTCATCCAGCGTTACGATAAACACGGAGGGAGCACAGAAGATAAAGCAGCTGTGAGGCTGTGGAAAGAGAAAAGGCTAGTGAAGAGCGGAGAACAAGAAACTACATGGAGAACAAATCAAAGCTCTGGGAAAATCCTGTTTAATGAACCTGGACTCAGCTGGCATGTGTGTAATCCGGTTTCCTGTCTCCACTCTGTCACGGTTACAGTTAAATCCAACACTAATAATCCGATCACTGTCTGATTTCAGCCGTTCCCAGATTAACCGAGTCATGTAAACAGAACACTGTGATATTTTAAATCAAATTATACCACAGCGCTGCTGAATCCTGCACTCTGATTGGTCAGAAGGTGTTGATTAATTCGCAGGTTTATGTTAATGCACTCGCTCTAACACGTTATCGTTTCTATAGTAACGGCTCATTCATAGGGACGTGTACAGCAGACGCTCCAGAAAGGATTTGATGTGGTGATGTTTTCCGTAAGGAGATGTTTATGTAACATTTATGGAAGGAGTCTCCAGTGTCAGCAATAAATGCAACTAAACACAGATCAAATGTACTGAATCTTTCTTTAAACTAAAACCCGCTGCGGTGTAAGAGGAATAAAACACTTGGGGTCATGCTGTTGTAGGAAAATAATCGTCTTCAGGGTGGAAACTGTATCAGCGATCGCCGCTTCGGCGATGATAATTTTCCTATAACAGCACCGCGTACAGTGTTTCATTCCTTACGTAACCTCACCAGCATCCAGCCTCACACTCATTTATCCTCACAGTATTCTGGGAAGCAGAGAGAGTAACTCTAATCCAGGTCCAGTAAACATCCAGGACGCGGTAAATGACTGGCAGGCCGTTTAATAAACACAGAGATTTGATCTAATCACGTTCAGTCTGAAGCCTGGAGATTTTTTGGCGTGAGCTGCAGTGAAACGATGCCATATCACACTTCCTCTGGCTCATTTATCGCCAAGGAGATTAAGGAGCAATTTATTAGAGACCGTCGATCCGTTCCTCCCAGTTCTTATAGAACGAGCACAGCGGCATCATGGGAATTGGGCTCATTAGGGCTCCATTGATTCGCCCTTCTCACTGAGGGTCAGGAGATATTTACACACCTGCTTCCTTCTTCTCTTCATCACACGGTAAAGTCCGAGTCCAACGCTGAGACATTATGGTATGTTACAGTACGTTATATATTATTTCTCATACCAGACCCCATCGTTATTTACTATAATTTATACAGACCCAAAATCACAAGGAAAAAAAATCACAACAAACCATGTATACCTGTTTACACTCACTGTCCACTTTAATAGGAACACCTATACACCTGCACTAACCAGCCAATCATGTGGCAGCAGCACAAAAATCATGCAGATACAGGTCAAGAGCTTCAGTTAATGCTCTCATCAAACTGTGGTGGTCTCTGTGACTTTAACTGTGGCATGAGTGTTGGTGCCAGATGCTGGGTTGAGTATTTCAAAAACGGCTGATCTCCTGGGATTCTCACACACAACAGTCTCTACATTATCCATAGTCTCGTTTACGTTTCTCCATCGCCATTTCCTGGGCATGTAGCTGTCAGTTTGCGGAGTTTGCCATCATCCTGTTGGTGGTTTGAACATCGTAAATGATCATCATAGCAGTGCTCACACACACATATTAATCAGAGATTCCCCGCACTGACGCGCACAACGTTTTCGTCGGCTGTCTAATCTCAATTCACGAGAAAAAAAATTATTACGACTTCTGATAATCAGCAAAATCTAGCTGAAAGTTTTATGATGTAAAATTCCAAGCAAAGTGTTTGTGTTTGTGTTTTTTTTTATTCTGTCTGTTGAGTTAAACTTCTTATATACATCATGGGAAAGATTAGGGATGTAAACCTCAGGCTTCCACTCGATACGATTTTGTGTCATAGGGCAAAGTTTTGATATTTAATACCACTGAATCTGCTCCGATACGATACGATATGAAACGATTTATTATCCGGCGATCCTCGATGTGGCTCAGAATCCGGAGTAGGCCTGGTGTTAACTCGTGAATGATGACGTAGAGAAGAATTATATTGAAGGTATCAATATCGCTAGCCTGTTAAACTTTACACATCATGAATAATTTTTTTACATGCCACTTGTTTTTCTAAACTAATCCAATTCTAATAGAAAATAATCAATATATGATTGTTGCATCGATTCATTCCAAAGATGCATCGATCCAAATATTCCGATCTGACACCCGTAGTAAAGACTAACCATCCACACACACACACTCAGGAGCTTCTCTGTGAACACACACACACACACACACACACACACACACACACACACACACACTGTGATCAGATCAGTGACATCCAGACATCTGATTACACACTACTTGAGCCACAGATGGTCTTTCTTCTACCAGATGTCAGAGGCTCAGAAGACAGATGGACCTCAATGTTTATGTAGTGATATGAAGTTTTCCAATCCTTTCTCATTTTTCTGAAAAATTATTTGCACATGAAAGACTCTGTCATTCTCTCTGGTTAAAAATGGACTGAGTGAAGTTAAAAACGTGTGATCTGTGTGTGATCTGTTCACTCGCAAACTTAAAAAACGTCTCGAAACTTTCTGATCCTGGCCGTCTCACCGTCTTCATTACTTCCAGCAGCTTGTTATATAAATATAACTTTATAAAAAAAAAAAAGAAAAGAAAAGAGATAGTGAGAGATTTTGCAGTAATTAAAGAGGTATAAAGTTCTGTGTTCCCACCACTGTTCTACTTTCAGTACAAAGTTTAAACGCTTCGTTCTGAACCGAGCGGGACGTAAAGGTTAATTCCTGAGACGTTACGCTTCAGCGTTTGCTAGTCAGTGACCGCTTCCTGCACTTTCCTGTTTCAGATTAAAAGGTCAGCTCTTTATTCACAGACGGAGTAAATGGATATAATTTCCGCAGATGTTCCCCCGACTGCAGCTGAGCTGATGGGGAGGAGGGACGAGTTTCATAAAGTGTCTTTAATTACACGTCTGAAGCTGAAGAGCCGACGGTCGACACCGACAGACGGAGATATCGACCCGCCTCTGTTATTAAACCCGCGCCCGTAATTAAGAATATGTCGTTGACTTCAGAGGAGAAAAACGGCGGGGAAAAAGTAAACGGTCCAGAGGTGCGGAGAAAATGAACAGCAAGAAGATATTTCTTACAAATATTATAAATATTCTGTCTCTGTCCTCGTCCATCGCTGTGCTTCAGGGTCTAGATATTGTGACATCGGTAAAAATAGTCCTTCAAGGGTTCTCTGGGTGGGTAGAACTCCAGGAAGAACCATTTCCATTTAAAGAACTCTCTGGGAGATATAAAGCTTCTGTGCTGCTCCACAAATTCCAACAAAAAAAAGTTACTGAAAATCCATAGCAGCTAAAATCCACTTGTTGTGTAGCTGTTTTTTTTTTAATAACGTTATAAATAACCCTTAGGGATCCCTCGTTCGTCCCCTGAAGAAGGTTCTGTTTAGAACAGTGTACAAACTGAGAAACGATAATGAACTCCTTAAAATGAAAAAGGTTCCTTAAGGGTTCTTTGTCTTGTCACCTTAAGATCTGCTCATCTGTGGATGGTGGAACCATTTGTGTCTGAGGAACCATCTGAAAGACATGGTGAGAAAGTTCTCGAGTTGGTTCTGCAGAACAATATCTCGTTTTTTAATCGGTTATGAGAGCTCGTAAAGCTTTAAGCGACTTCATATGGAGGTCTCAACCTTCATCTGATCTTCACTGAGGCTTCTGGTGTGTTTTAGGAGCTGCTTTTCAGAAATGATTCCACCGTCCGCATTAATGAGGCGTGTAAGTGAGGAGACGGCGAGTTAGCGAGCTAGTGGATCTGCTGCACAGCAAAAAGAAAAAAGTGCTGATGTTTGAGGACTGGTGAGGTGAGAAGGTGTTGAACCGCTTTAATAATCTTCAGCAGGTGAATTCCTGAAGCAGAAGAAAACCCAGCAGGAGATTTCCTGCACTAAGCGACGACCGCCTTTACTGCCAGTCACAGCAGGAATGCAGCGTAGCTGTGCTAATGTACAGTGCTAATGTACAGTGCTAATGTACAGTGCTAATGTAGCGCTAATACACAGAGATAATCTCGAGCTAATACACAGCATTTAGCATCTAGAGCCAATGCACAGAGACAATCTAGATCTTATCCACAGTGTTAATCTAGAACCGATGCACAGTGGAACTAATCTTAAACTAACACATGGAGCTGATCTAGAACTAGCACAGAGTGCTAATCTAGCACTAATGCATGTAATACAGAGATAGTCTAGATTTTAGCCACAGTATTATAATCTAGAACCAAATTACAGTGTTAATCTAGAACTAATCGAGAGCTAATACACAATGCTAATCGAGAGCTAATACAGTACACAGTGCTAATCGAGAGCTAATACACAGAGACATTCTAGAGCTAATCCATGGTGTGAATGCAGACCTAATGCACAGATCAGCTAATCTGGAGCTAATAAACAGCACTAATCTATAGTTAATGCACAAAACTAATCTAGTGCTAATTTCTGGAAGAAGATTTGTGTAAAAACAGGGATATTTTTGTCCAAAACAATTACTGATTATTAATAATGATGTCAGTAAAACACTTGTGGGAGTGTGTTGAGAGAGTTCCACATCCTCCAGGGGTATGTGCAGCGCCCCCCAGTGGCTGCTGAGCTGAGCGAGCGCCACGTGCAGCGGACATTAAAGAAGCCATTCATGCAAAACCGGAAGGTCCACAGCGTCGCTCTCACCACAAACATCACCCCGAATGAGAGAAGAAGAAGGTTCTGTAATTATCGTAGGTTTCAGGTAAATTGTCTTCGATTGCGGTGCAGGTTGATAAAAACACATTAACACTGAGGAAAAAAGGAGGCGAGATAAAAAGCAGGCAGAATAAACTCGGCATGTCGGAGGTTTGATTCGGACCAAAAGCAGATCAATAAACAGAACAAACAGCTTTAATCAATTCCCGCTTCCCACCTGTTATTAACAAACAAACACAGTGCAAAAGAAGCCGAAAACTCCAACACTGCTGTACAAAAGTGGGAGAAAAATCAATATCTGGGTTCCTAATAACCTCCAGAATATAGAGTTGGTTCCAAACGTCTGAGTCACAACCGAAAATCGTTAAAAAAAATTTTTTTAAATAAATGCAGACCTCATCATTTCACACTTACGCTCATATCCAGTACGCTGCGTTCCTATTGGCCGAGAGAAGTTAGCACAAACGCAAGGCATGAGAACGTAGGACACACACACACACACACACACACATTAGACATCAACAGAGTGTGTGTGTGTGTGTGTGTGTGTGTGTGTGTGTGTGTGTGTGTTAGGAGTGTACTGAATCACACACTGTTCATAAGGCTACATAAGCCCTTCATGACCAACCTATATGAAGATTTATAAAAGCTTATTTCAACAGGCGTAAGTGGTAAAGACCGCACGCTTCTTTTGTGATGTTGAGTATGAGGCTGTGTTATGACGTGTACTTTAGAACGTCGTGACAACTGACCTTATAGACCTTCTGTTATATCATGGTTATAATGTGACGTAGTTGAGGGTTAATTTTTTAAAAACGGACTAAAAGTGGAAGCGCTGACATGACAACCTCCTGACATAGTGCAGGTTATAACACTGATATTATACTGAGACAGCTGCATGGCTTGTTGTTGCTCATGTTTATGAGCAGCCGTAGCAGTGTCTGAAACACCGAGTTTGATTTCGTCTGCTATTTAAAGACCCGTAAAGCCGACTGATGATGTCATGTTTTTCGATTCTGGGCTTCATAAATAAACCTGACATTCAGGAGAACTGCTGAAGTTCCTGAGGTGAGCATCACAGCATCACTCTAAAGGGCTGAAATAAAAAAAAAAAAAACAACTGCACAGAAAAAAAAAAAAACACAAAAACACAATTACTCAGATGACTTTTAAAGGTAGAGAAGGCAACACTCAACTCCTCACAATATTAAACATGAATCATGAAGCCTCTCATTAATGCGACATATGACTTCACACTCACGCTAAAATGCCAGGACGTGACGTCCGGTCGTGTTTTTGTGTGATTCGCAAAGGACAGAGAGACAAAAATACCTTCTTCTACCCAAATAAAAGGTCGAAGTGTGCTGCGGAAACGTCTGAGAGCCGGAGTGGGTCATAATATCAGAGGAATCTTTTCACTCGGCTAACAATCGTCGTCTTGCGGGAGCTGAGGAGGCCGACCGTGACTCTTTCGGAATAAAAACATCTCGCACTTTTGGATGAGATTAGGTGCATCTGTAAAATACTGGCGTGCTCCTTTCAGCTGTGAAAGACATCCCTGACAGGAGAGACGCATCCATGCTGAATTTTTCTCCGAATTTTCCTTTTAGGAGACATTGAATATTCATTTCCACAATAAAAGTGACCTTGAGCTCATGTTAGTGTGTCAGAAAAAATCATGTTTTCTGTCGTCTGTCGCTAAGTCGGTCAGGCGTAGCGCAGTGGAGCCACAAGCTCCTACTCCTGCAATCATCTGGACCGCCAGCTGCTTCTTCTGCTGCTATCCTGAGGCCCGCAAGGTCCCGCTCCCACCATCCTGATACCTACAAGCTCCTATTCCTGCTAACTTGGAGCCTACAAGTTCCTTCTTCTGGTGTCCTGAGGCAATACTTCTCCTTCTACAAACATCTACTAACATCTATTTCTGTTAGTAGTAGTAACATCTATTTAATCCATGCTGAGGATTAAAAGCTCTTGCTTCTACCATTCTGGATCCTACTCCTTAAATTCCTAACCTGACATCTACAAGATCTTTCCCCTAGAATCCTGAAGCTCCTGCTTCAGCCTTCCTGAGGTCTACAAGCTTCAAATTCTGCTCTCCGAGGTCCATAGGAACATGACTACAAGACCCTACTCCTATCCTCCTGGAGCAACAGGTTCCTTTTTCTGATGCCTACTCCTGCAACCCTGAAGCATACAAGCTCACACTCCTGCAACCCTGAAGCATACAAGCTCACACTCCTGCATCCCTGAAGCCTACACGCTCACACTCCTGCATCCCTGAAGCCTACACGCTCACACTCCTGCAACCCTGAAGCCTACACGCTCACACTCCTGCAACCCTGAAGCCTACACGCTCACACTCCTGCAACCCTGAAGCCTACAAGCTCCTGCTCCTTTGGTTCTAGGGTCTATAAGGTCATATTCCTGGTATGCTCACACCTACAAGCTCCTAGCAACCTGAAGCCTACAAGCTTCTCCTTCTGGTGCTCAGTTAGTTTTTCTTCATTCTTAGTTCCTTATTAAATCCATTTTAATCCTTATAGTAGTTCTGTTTACATTTAATGAATTTCTGAAAGAAATATTAGTACCATTTTATATGAAGTGCTCCTTGTAATACCTCCGAGTCCTAATTTTCCACACACGTTAGTTTCACTTCTCGCATTCCCGTCACAAGCGAGTGCTGTCGTGGATCCATGAGGTGAAAGTAGTGTGTGTTTGAATAAACACTTATCTGCATCTTGCCACATTTTCACTCACTGACATTCTGACATAATGGCCTGACTTCAGCTCTTCTGCATAAATCAATAAAACTCCTCGCAATTAAGGACAAAGCCGGGCCGGGAGAACGCGATGGTTCGGTGAGCTCATTCACACAAATTGCTCATTCTTTTGTGTTTTCAATCAAGAGGATTAACTTGGCGAATATTCATCCAGCATCCATAATGAAACCTCGGCACCCTGAACTTACTCGTTTTATTGAAGGAGCACTTCGGGCACCTCGCTCCTCAAGTCGTCGACATGGCACCAGGGTCAGGTAGGGGGCGTGGCCTGAAGTGTCAAGGTGTTAGAGGTGATTTGGATGAGACTGTAGTTCCAGTTTGAGTTGCATATGGAATTGTTCTGCTTTTTTCGACCCTGTTTATGTACCAATAGCTTTTCAAGGAAAAATAAAATTTGAGGGAAAAATCTGACGTTTTCTCTGAGGCACACTGAGCGTGATATTTATTTGTAAAGTGTTGTTTGGAAGTCAGCGCTGATCTGAGGGACGGAGGACGGCGGCGTGTCGAGTCAGGAGGTTAATGCAGAGCAAAGCCTCGTTTACTGCAGGAGAGGGAATGATGGCGTGGAGCGAGTGGAGGTTACGACGGGATGAAACCCTGGCGGACTGATGATCAGATGATCAGATGTGAGTGATAAAGAGATCAGTGATGCTGCGAGGACGAGGTCCAGCCGGTTGCCTCCTTTATGGTTTTCCGTGGTGCAGAGGCGCTTTACGGATGTTCTGCCATCCATTTTGTGCTTCACGACTCGCACAATTGGGCAGCGAGGCTGTTTCTACTCTCACATTGGGGCAGATTTAACTCCCGCTCTGTGTGGGTTTCTCTGAAATGCTCAAGTGACACATTTTTGTTTCTTTAACACGTGTCAGTGCTTTCTAGCAGTCAGAGGTAAAGCTGTACGTTTTCAGGACAGATGAGTTTACACTCTGTGGTTTCGCATTAAGCTGCGTTTTTGTTTTTTGTCTTATTAATTTCAACAGAGAGAAAAAAACAGAGGGGCTGGTGAAGGAACAACTGTTTATAGCTGCAAGAATGTAAGTGATACAACTAAATGGATGCAAAGTCCACCATGTTGTTCTTTAATAAATAAAAATTGTAATCGTAGGCAGATTGCTGTAGTGTAAGCAGAATAAAGCACTTCAGGGCGTGCAGTTATGGGAAAATAATCAACTTCAGGGTGGTAACGGTAACTCCGCTTCATCACACCGATCATTAGTTTTATTTATTTATTTTTTTATGCCACAGTGTATGAGGACTCGGAACGAGCACCGACCCCACTCTGAAACCTTTCCCACAGAATCAGCGATGAGACGAGTTCACCCTGCAGGCCAAACGCTGAAATGTGAACAAAGTGTGTTCTTTTAAGCTTTTTTATTTTTTTATTTTTTAGCTTTTTGCTGCTGGATACTTCGCTTGCTTTGGTCTCTGATGGCTGCACAAAGAGAGCGAGCGCAACGCCGGCGGGGGAAAGTAATGTTGTTTGACAACAGGGCTTTCAGTAAAAATCTGCTGTCTGCTCCGCTGTCAAAACAAAACACACGAAAAATCCCATTATGAACGAGCTGAGAGCAACTCGGACAATCCTGGAGTGTGTGAATATAAACAGAATGCAGCATTTAATCCAAATGGTTGATGGGTTTATGCGACGGAATTATTTTTATCCCATTATTGTAAGATTTTTTCGCGAGTCCAATGAGCGGCGTGAGCGCCACTGCATGCTACGTCAATGCGTTAAGGCTAAAGGTTAGCTACAGAGTTAACACCAGCTAGCATAAACTGCTCAGAGTTTGCTCAAAGAGAAAAAAGAGAGGCTGGTGAGGGAACGTTTTTTGCTGCTATAATGTAAGTGGAAACAACTTGTTTTTCTACAATAAATAAAAAATTGTAATCATTGACAAATTGTCATGGTACAAGAGGAATAAACCACTGCGGGACATGCTGTTACGATCATGTTTTCTTGAATATGATAACTTTCCCTCGTGTAGAACCCGGAAGTGTGAAAAGGATGCGTGGAATTTGTGTTGGACGCAGACTTTATAACATCCTCATGATGGGAATGTGAAGCTGGAAGCTGATGCTGTTGATGATCTGAAAATCGGTATTCCATACACCACTTCAGTATTCCAGTTTAGCTAATCCTGCTAACCTATTACAGTACGCAAAAATCATGTACATGATTTTATGATTATGACTAGTCGAGATGAAGGAATGAAATGGAAGGCTAGTGGTGATGTTATGTGATTTAACTAGTCCTTGTACCATCCGTATTCCATACACTTCAGTATTCCATACAGTTGTGTATTCCATACACTTCACTATTCTGTACACTGTGGCATTCCATATACTTCAGTACTTTATACAATGCAGTGTTCCATACGCTTCTGTATTCCTGTACTTCAGTATTCCATAC
>CM074925.1:26635171-26645458 GCA_037576815.1 Pangasius larnaudii
CTGTTATAGGAAAATAATCAACTTCAGAGCAGTAACAATAACTCCACGTTGTGCTGCTGATCGTTTTCCTGGAGCAGCGTGGCCCGAAGCGGTTTGTTTTAATTAGTGCTCATTTGAGTGTTTAATGAAGAGGTAAGTTTCTTTGTCTAGCTGATATAAGAGGCTCTCGTCTGCTGGGTTTTCTCTCTGACTTTTCAAAAGAAAAAAAAGAAAGAAAAGAAAAGAAAGACCTCAGTTGTTGTGAAAATGGAAAATAAAGTCATTAATATTATTTTCTTCTGCTGCTGCTTTTATGAAACATGTCACCGTCAGCTGCCTTTTCTTGTGTGTGTGTGTGTGTGTGTGTGTGTGTGTGTGTGTTTAAATGCTACATTTAAAGAACTCTTAAAGCAGAGCAGAGACAGAGCTGGAAGATCCACAGTGCCACCTGTAGGTGAGGAGACACACTGCAGCTCGTCCTCTAGTTCCCAAAATAAATAACGAACAGTGCTAAATTTAGCGTTTTTGTTTTCTGTCTGTCTTTAGCGTGTGGCTGTGTGGCTCTTAAAAAAGTCTCTCAGCGAGATTGTGGACTGAACCACTTTGATTTGTGAAATCTGTATCTCTACGTTTGATGTGCAGACGTCCAGAAGCAAAAACCTGAGGCATTTTCATTTGTCATCACACTCTTTTACTTCAGTGGGATTACTGACGGTCTGCAGAACCACCGTACACATGTGGAAAGAAATGCATGTACTGCAAACTCCAAAAATATTGGCACCCTTCAGGGAAACTCCAGGAATACTGGTGCTCTTGAAAGAGGAAAATGGTGGATAAAGAGAAACAAGTCGGTTGTTCCGCTTGTATTTTGTCTTTTGTGGGCGTGTACTGATTGCACCTGTTATCATTTGTGGGCTTGGCCTTCTGTGTGTTTTTTTTTGTTGTTGTTTTGTTTATTTGTTTTTTAGTTCTGAAGCTTAATGGTAGTAGCTATATTTTGTTTCTAAAGCTAAACTCAAACTAAATAACACACTACTGAGTTTGCTTTACTTGTTAAGCGCTCGGCTTCGTTTTCGGATTAGATTAGCAAAGTAAGCTAACTCTTCTAGCTACATACACTACATACATCAGAGCCACCAACGATCTCTGCTACTTCCTTCCAAGCTTTATTTTTCTCCATAATGCCTCTGTATACATTTACTGAAAGGATGACAGGATAAGATGAAACCACAATTAGCAGTTTTTCTTACATTTGTGCGTCAAACAAAGTCCTGAGCGGGGAACTGAATGAACGCCGGACCGCATGAGGTAATCGTTTGGATTGGTCGCTTTACAGCGTTTAAAAAGAGTTGGGAAAATCTTGGCTCATATGCTGATGACACTGAAATCGCAGTTTCGTGTAGAAAACGCACGTTTTGTCATTCGCTAGTGCGAATGTAGTAATTGTTGAAAAGTAACTGAACACACACACACACACACACACACACACACACAGTGCACATTATCTCTTGAAATACTTCAGCATGGTGGAAATAACACTCTATATTAACAGCAGAGATAACTGTAATTATGGGATTTCTGATCGATGTGGAACATCTCTTAAGAAAAATGGCTCAAGTCTCTAATTTCCAGGTGGCCTCACGCCAGCAGCCCCATTTCATGAGTTATATTTTCAATCCGCAGCTCCTCACCACTTTGCTCCTCCATCTGTTTTTCCATTTTTTGAGATAATGCTGTAAAATTTTGGCTGGAATGATGAGAGGAAGCTGCCTGACCCTCCGTGTCTCCACTTCACCCACAGCCACAGGCTGAAAACCCGTAATTACACCATCAACAGCTGCGAATCAATTCACACCTCCATGGTGAGAAGATAAAGGCCAAATCTGAGGGGAGGAGGAGGACAGCGAGGAGGAGGAGGGATAGTGTTACACACCTCGGATACAAATGACTGAAATTTCCGAACAGGAGTGATGACATGATGTCATCGAGCGAGAGAGAAAACCGTCGTGTTTAAATGAATAACCTTTACTTGATTCAGCTCTCGGTTCTAGGAGCTTCTCTCCCTCTGTAGACATTTAGAAAGAAATAGATTTACGGTGCAGAAATATTGGCACCCTTTATGAGAACTCCAGAAATAACGGCATCCTCCAAAAGATAAAAATGGCATATGATATAAAACAAACACTGTGATGGACCTGAACACTGACCACAATCTCTTTTTTCAACGCTTTAGGGTCCAGAACTTTCTATCCTCCGTAGACATACATAGTTTATAGAGTTTAAAGTGTCGAACTGATCCGAGCAGCTACGAGGCGAATCACAAATTTAGAGATCAAAAAGAAAAGAAAAATAAGAAATACTCTGTTAATATAAACTCTGTGTTATTGATTTCCCTCCTGAGAAATTCCCATAATGCATTGCAAATGATGTCATTGATGTCAAGCCATCCTTAGCCTGTTTTTATAAACTGGGTTCTCCATGAGTGCTCCTCATTTCCCTGCCTCTCGTCTTAGCTCCTCTGTCTGAGGAAATGAAGAAAGGATGAAAGAAAATGATTCCAGGGTGATCATTTTTACCAAATGAGACTCCCTGAAGCGATATAAGTGAATTCATTTTATATTAAATACACAACATTGATTACACACTGAAATAATCATTATTTTGACTTTATTTCATGTGTACTTTGCTTAATTGTTGATGTTTGTCTATCAGATGCATGATCGAGGAATTAAGGACGGATCAATCGCAGCAGAAGTGGGCGTGGCCTAAACTTGAAGGTTGTTTTATTTTTAATATTATTATTAAATATGAATCCTTCCATTACGTCAGCAGAAACAGTGAAAAACAGAAAAAAAAACAGAGCTGCTAGAATAGAAATAATTTTTCATTCACAAAATTTTAACAACAATTTTCAATTTGCAGAACACGACTTAACTCCCGAACTTGTACAGTTCCTCAGCCTCAGCTACATCACTCGAGTTCATCATCCGTCTCACTCTGACGCCCCGTGGAACTTTCTGGAAAACTGTTTTATTCAATGTGACTGAGTAATTGAGGGAACTTTCTTTCAAAGGAACAATGTCTTTCTCAGATCAGACAGCTGTGTATTGTTGATTTTAAAAAAAAAAAAGGCAAAAAGCCAGAAGCAGATATTATTTTATCAGATTTACTTCAGTTTGTTGTATTCCAGAAAAGTTCGCTGTCGGGATCCGTCACAAAGCTGGACGCAGTGCTGCTGCGAGTCAAAATGGCGTCGTTTTAGCAGCATTTCTTTATAATATTTTCTTTTAATAACAATGAAGAATGATGAAAAGCAAATGTACGAGTAAATAGTTTAAAAAACTATTTAAATGATAATAATAAAATAATTATTACTACTCACTCCAAATTATGTATTAATATCAGTTACAATGCTAATAGTCATGATATTTTTATTTTTTTAAAATAATAATAAAATTTACCCACAGAACAATCAGTTCTTCAGCTGTTATTTATTCAGGATTTAAAGTCACTGACTGAAGACCTCTGAAATCAGGCAGAGAGAGAGAGAGACAGAGAGAGAGAGAGAGAGAGAGAGAGAGAGAGACAAACACTGAGATTTCAACAGCATTAAAAAAAATGTTTGGGGCTAAAAATATTTGAATTAGTGATGGAACGAATCACACATTATGGTCGACTTAGCAATCAGGAATTGAGCAAACAGGACCTGTGGATAGAGGAACAGCACAAAGAGCACTGCATCACTCGCTTCCTCTCTTTCTTTTCAGAAAGACTTCAACACATCTGTTTGAATTTTCGTCTCCTAGAGAGGCGCCCTCGTTCACTATCCAGCCTCAGCAGGAATGAGGGATGATGATGATGGGCCTCGGTGAAGTCATTACCTTTCACCTTTCTCTATCCCTCACTTTCTCACTCTTCAATTCTCTTTTTCTATTCTTTCTCTATCGCACACTCACACTGTCTCAGAGAACCCAAGACTCCTGAGAGACGCAAGAGAAAGTCCTCAACACATCTGTTCAAATATTCATCCCCTAGAGATGTCCCCTAGAGAGGCGCCCTCTTTCAGTGGAAGCGAGGGATGATGAGGCGTGATGGAGAGACGCTGACCTGCCTCACACATTAAATAAAAATAGGAATGAAAGGCAAAACAATATCCTTTGGTGAAGAAACGCCAGGTTCTGTGCTGCACTCTCTCTCTCTCTCTCTCTCTCTCTCTCTCTCACACACACACACACACACACACACACACACACACACACACACACACAGGTGCCTCTTTTGTCTTGTTTCCGAATAAAACTTTTAACGAGGACACATAAATAAGGAAAGGAGCCCAAAAGGTGTTCACGCTACAGGAGTCAGCAAAAAAGTTTCCATTCATCACCGAGACGAGGAGAAGCGCTTTTACACATTTATATACGCGATAACGAGGAGCGTCCTGACATCAGAAACAGGCGACGTGAAGGAAAAAAGAAACACGATAGAGTAATGCAGACGAGCCTATAAATAACTTAAAGTTACAGCTTCACCTCTGACTGATACAAAGCGCTGACACTGGAGGCTCCTTCCATCAATGTTACATAAACATCTCCTTACTTTAAGAAAACTTCACTACTGTCAGAGCTGCTGTTATAGAAAATTAATCAGCACCTTCTGAAAAATCAGAATCCAGAATTTTAATTCAAAATATTTTCATAAACAGAATGCACATTTTGCGTGTTAAAAATGTTAATGTTCAGTGGAAGGAGCAGAATGATCTAGAACACGTTCTTCTTCTTGCCTTCTATTAAATATGGACATAAACGTCTGAGCAGTCAAATTCCTCGTAAGTGAAATGTGCTTCTGCGTGCTGTAAAAGCCATTCTGATCTCCTTCTGAGATACACGGACACTCTGAAAAGGCCACTGGAAAAGTGTAATTGTACCGTGGCGGCGAAATTAGAGGTCCATCAGAGGAAGAAAACGTGAATGTGCTTCACGCTGCTAGCTTAATTACCCATCTTAATTAACATGTCCTCCAGTCTAAAGACACCGGGGAGACAGGGACGCTCACTCGCTTCTGTAATGGCACAGAAATTTTCATTACACGTGTCTGGTGTGTCTGAGAGCGCCGGATCAGGAATGGCGAGTTTCCAGAGAAACGCAGAAGAATCGGAGAAATTAGGTGTTACATCATATGACGGATTAACAAAAAGAAAATTAATAGCTGTTAGAAATGTGACAGAAGACCAGACGCTGCAGTTTTATTATTCTGTGAAACTCTTTCGCGCGTTTTTAATCGCCAGTCACATGACCGTGGATCTAAAAGCCGAGGGGTGTCAATATTTATGGGCCACTAAGACATGAGAGTTCTTATCATCCGAACACTTCATTTTAAACTATTAAAAACAACAATATAAACAATATACACACCCCCATGTGTTCCTGTTTCTCAGACTAAATCAAAAA
Source organism: Pangasius larnaudii (assembly GCA_037576815.1). Classification (NCBI taxonomy): domain Eukaryota; kingdom Metazoa; phylum Chordata; class Actinopteri; order Siluriformes; family Pangasiidae; genus Pangasius; species Pangasius larnaudii. The sequence continues at coordinate 26,640,598 of CM074925.1, forward strand.
CATTAGCTAATAATCAATAACATTAGCTAACTTAGCCAGCTGGCTAACTGCTAGAAACTCACTCACAGTTTAGCTAACATGCTGCATATAGAGCTAGCTAGTTCTGTTAAAACCACTCCTTATTTTATATCTTGGCTAAAACATGTTTATGTTCGTAAACTGACAAATCAAAGGTTACACCTTTTTTTGCTAACATAACAAAATAAACTTGCTAGCTAGTATTAAGTATCTAACTAGCTATGCTAGTTTGTGCCATAGGGTCCCGCGTTGTTTGAGAAGTATAACTGTGTTTGTATCTATGCTAAGATGATATTTTTGTGTTCTTAGATTGTGAAAAGTCGTTCCCATGGTTACATTTAAGAAGTCTATAAATATAAATTGTTAGCTAGCTATGCTAGTCATCTTGTTAATTGGTTAAAATGCTTCCTAGTGGAAACACGTACAGATAAATATGGTGTTATTTTTTTTATATTACATGATATAGACATTTAATTTGTGTCATCATGTGCGTATTTTAGCATGCGTCCTGATCTCTGCACGCAAGACCTTAACAAAAAATTGGAAAAAGCAATCGCGAGCCTCAGTGTTTTACATCCTTTATTTTCATCCATCTGCACAATTAAACGTCTACAGTTTCATTTCTGGTCCTGTTACGACGTACACAATCTCGTTTAAACTCACAGGAGAGCAGAGCTTAAAGAGACGAGCTCTAGCACACAACTGTTAGCAAATAAAACACACCATGACTTTCACACCTCTTTGTTAGGTTACAAATAGATGTTGTTTTCTTCATAAAGCAATGAACAGCTGTTCCTAAAGCTAAATGACTGTTTGGAACGGTTTCATCTTTAGTGCTTCTGTTGTTGAGAGACATCTTGTTAAAGGTAAATATGTTTATACTGGAATATGTGTGATGTGTTTAGAGACTCTGATGCTAATTTTAATGATAATGAGAAGTTAGCGGTTGTACGTTGTGCTGATGCCAAACATAACGGTCATGTTTCGCTTGTTTAAAAGAATAAATCCGGCAATGTTCAACTCAGGCTGCAGTCAAGACCGCTACTGTCGAGTTCAAGACAAGTCCAAGAGCAGGACTAGCCGAGAGCGAGAGTAAGAGCGAGAGTAAGAGCGAGAGTAAGAGCGAGAGTAAGAGCGAGAGCGTCTAATGAATCCAGACTTTGGGTTTTGGGAGCCTCTGCGCCTCTAACATGAATTTACAACTATAACAAAGAACAGAAAGTATAAGAGATGCACAATGAAAAAGCCTGAAGTTGATTACAATTAATAATCAAGACTAAAATAGAAATGTGAGCAAGTTATTATCAGAAGAAATTGTGGAAATGTCCAAAGGTGCACAGAAGTGCAGTATAAACTGGACACGGTGTTGTACAACATGTTTTAGAGCAACACTGTCAACTACAAACGCTAATAACTCTGGGACCAAGTCAATACAGAAAACATCTCAAACCCGGACTCGGGTCCTCGAGCTTTGCGTTCAACATCATGCTAATGACAAATCCAGAAAGTCCCAAAGTCCCACAATGCAATGCAGCACCTCACAGAAAACCTCACCACATCACACACACATTTTTAAATCTGTTTATTATCAGCGGAGCGTCCGCTGTACACGTCCCTGTGAACGAGCTGTTGCTATAGGAACAATAACGCATCAGAACAAGCGCATTACCATAATATAAACCTGCACTACTGTCAGAGCTGCTGTTATAGAGAATGAATCAACACCTTCTGACCAATCGGAATCCAGCATTCAGCAGCGCTGTGTGTAGAAGTGGTTTTATTACTGTATATAATCCTGGTCTTAATAGAGCACCGCGTCTCCAAGTTATGTGATGGACCTGATTTTCTACATAGAGGAGCTGTTTTTTATTTTTCTTTCTCTCGTGTCTCTTTAAACGTCTTCTTTAAAACCCCGGAATCTCCCGATGACACGAGAACCCTCAATCAGTGTCTGGATTTGTGGTGTTTCTCCCGGTTTTTATCTCTCGTTGAGTAAAGATCAGTGGATTTTAAAAAAGCGCTTACGGACCTGTAAAAGCTGCGAGAGAGGTTTCTGAGTTCCAGCCACAGAGTCATAAAGGGGAAGAGATTTATTTCTCTGATCTGTTAGAACCAATCGCGTGACCCCGAGGCCACGGAGACGAACAGAACAGCAAGAAAATGAGCCGTAAATACAACCCGGGCCTGGAGAAGAACCGAACCCCTCTGACATGCCACATTACAGCGGAATTAGGTTTGATTTAAGGAATAGGACAGTGTTCTGGCACTACACCCTTGGAAAAGAGGGTTCTTTAAGGGTTCTTTATGGATCCTTAGCTTCCAAAAAGGTTCTGTTTGGAACCATTTCTGACAGGGAGACACTCTGATGTAGGGTTCCTCCAGAGACGCAACCAAAGATCCCTTAATGGTTCTAAAGTTTCTCAGAGTGAATGTTAAAGTGTTTTTTTTATGCAGATTGAGACTAGTTAACTTACATAACTACATTCCTAGAAAAAAAGGGTTCTTCAAAGGGTTCTTTAAGGATTTGTTGGATAATTTAGGGTTCTTAGCTTCCAAAAATGGTTCTATTTGTTCTGTTGTAGGTTTCTACATAGAACCTAAGAGTGAATTCAAAGTGTTGTTTTCAGCAGATTAACTGACTTAAGGATTCTCTGAAGGGTTCTTTGAATAGTTAAGGGTACGTAGCTCCCTGGAAGGGTTCTGTTTAGAACCGTTTCAGATAAGAAAACACTCTGATGTAGGGTTCTGCTTACAAAGTGTTGTTTTCTGCAGATTGAGACGAGTTCATTGACAGCTACATTCTTAGGAGAAAAGGGTCTTCAAAGTGTCCTTAGCCTCCTAAAGGGGTTCTACCAGGAACTGTTTTACTCTGGAAAAGAGTTTCCGAGAAGGAACCACTCTTATATAGGGTTCTATATAGAATCTTTATGGGTTCCCCCAACAGAGACAACTAGGGGTTTCTCAGCGTGAATACAATTTATTTTTTATAATTAAAGCTCCTAGAAGCATCCTACTTCTTAGAGAAGTGTGTAGTTATGTTTAGATAAAGAGCTTAAATACGTTTTAGCTTTATAATTTAATTACAGTACACAATAAAAATTCTATATTTTCTAAAATCTAAAAATAAAAATAACTCTCAGGCAGTGATGTATTTATGAAGAGACAGAGGAGTTTGTTTTTTACACAACCAAAATCACTTGTGCTGTCCATTTGACACTTTTTTTTAAATATTAATGAATATTACATTTAAGATGTTTCTTCCTCTGGTCAGAAATGTTGTTATAATAATTTTTTTTATTAAAAATAAAACAATTGAAAGTGATATTTTTCAGTGGGTGAGTTTATTTGATGCGATTCCACTTCCTCCTACAGTAATGATGTTATGAGCTGAGAGTAACGAGGTGATTCTTCATTTCCTTTAAAAATCAGCCACGTCTGTAAACATGGATATTTGACTCTTATTTCCATTTTCCATCCCGGAGCACAGGAAGTGTTTTAGAGCTTTTCGTATAAATCAGCACTGTTTACGTTCCTCATCACTCAGACGAAGAGACGAGAGAAACCAGATTAAATAAATATTGTTCTAAAATCAAAAGGGGCATCATGCATCAGTGAGACAGAGTGTGAAATATTCTGAAATAAAAAGTTGAAACAATGCTGGTGAAAATCCCGACAGCCGCAAGACCTTGTAGAAGATAACGACAAAGTGAGGAAAGCTCGCGGTTACGTTCACACACAATGTCCAAAAAAAATAAATTAGGCCCTCACTTTGCATATTATACAGCCAACACAGGCCCAGAGGGAGACCACACACACACACACACACACACACACACACACACACACACACGTTGGTTCTGCCTGCTTTATTCCAAACAAGCATCCATATCGGTTTTCAGCGCTGCCTGGCACACACACGGACACGCAAACACTCGCGGCAGGAATCTGCAGAGCAGCTGTGCTGAATAAATTATACATTTCCAGGGGAAGAAATCAAAACTCAAGGCGACAAAATGGATTTCATACAACTTGGAAAATGTCAACAGAAGAACAAACACACACACACACACACACGCGCACACACACAAATACACATAAACACGCACAACGTGAAAAACTGAACAACACTAATGCACTGTTTTGCAGAAATAATAAAAAGTCTGACATGAATTATCATTTCTTTGATTCCATCTTAAAAAATTCAGATGAAGTGCAAATATGAAAAAAGGGGAATGTGTGTGTGTGTGTGTGTGTGTGTGTGTGTGTGTGTGTGTTTTAGGAGCTGCACCATTACTCATTTTTACTACATGGCCAGTCATTTTAAAAAAAGTGGTTGGTCATGTTTCAGGACGTCACGATTTTTAGGTTGTTTAATTTGTGCATTCAAACAACACTCTGAAACACACGTCACACACTACACACACATCTCCAGCTTTAACGCAGCGACAAAAGTAAATAAATCAGTACAATAAATCTGCAAAATATCATCATACTACACTATTTAATGCAATGAGTTTTTTTTTTTTTAAAAAGAAGAAGAAAAATATATATATATGTGAAAATAAAACGTATATGTGAAAAAGTATGTGACAGACAATAATGTGGCAATAAGCGAATAATTAAATGAACAGCAATTATACTAATATTAATTATTTATTTATATTATTAGGAAGATATTAATATGTGAATAATTTGTAATATTAAAGCAGATCATGTGTAATTAAAAATACATTTTATTTTTAATGATAAAAGCATGTTTTTCCCTCTGTGTGTGTGTGTGTGTGAGAGAGAGAGAGAGAGAGAGAGAGAGAGAGAGAGTGTGTGTGTGTGTGTGTGTGTGAGA
>CM074925.1:26654393-26669811 GCA_037576815.1 Pangasius larnaudii
AGAATGCATAGTGGCAAGATGGCGGAGATTTCTTTTACCAACCGGAGCTGTTCAGTGCGGGTCACAATGTCGCCACCTCAGACTGATGGACAACGTGATTCTGTCTTTACACACTTCCTCCATCAGTAAGAGTCAATAACATCATTTCATCTACCACTCAGACGCATCAGATGTCTCTCCATCACCATCAGTGCCGCTGACGCACGACCTCGACTCAAACACGTGCGCCATAACTCCAAAATCACACAGCGTCTTGTCGTCTAAATTCGTTGTCCTGGTTAAAGTGACAGGCGAGGGTGAAGACGGAGGTAAGAAATTATCCACAGCTGAAAAAACACTCTTGTAAATTCTTCAATGTTTCATATTTAGCTAGCTCGCTAAGCTACTGTCAGGTGTGTTCGGATTGGGCGGGGGTGTGGCTTGGCGAATGTCGAACGCTAGTCAACACACCATGACTGACATTTCAAAAGGAAATACTGTACGTCAACATATTGAATGGAATCACAACTCCCAAGACACTTCATGAGGATTTTAAAGACAGCTCTGGAAAGAATCATCAGCGTGAGAGAGAAAGACGGCGAGCTGAAATCTCCCGTCTCCCTCCGAGTGCTGTTTATCCAGAGCTCTTCCTGCAGAGAGGGTCGATAGGAGATCTTCATCATTCTGCTTCATCAGACACACAACACTAATGAGGCAGAGAAAAGCTGACGGCTCACTTTGCACACACACACACACACACACACACACACACATACACACCGATCAAAAGTTTGGAATCGATGTTCTTCAAGATAAACTCCATGTTGTTGCAGAGCAATTTATAGAAATCATTTCAATACGATGCTGCGCCGTGCGTTCACCAGTTTCACACCATCATTACCGAGAGACGATTCCACGACGAGACAAAACGGCATCGAGAATAAGGATCTCATAACATTCGTATCCCAAACGTTTTACTTCTGGATTGTGATTGGCGTCAGAAGGTGTTGATTAGTTTTCTATAGCAGCAGCTCTTAAGTAGTGCAGGTTTATACTAATGAGTTCGTTTTTCGTTTCTATAGCAACGGCTCATTCACAGGGACGTGTACAGCGAACGCTCCGCATAAACAGTGTGTAATATTGATGTGGTGACGTCCTTTTTTTTTGTAAGGAGACTTTTATGTAACATTGATGGAAGGAGTCTCCAGTGTCAGCGCTTTGTATCAGTCAGAGGTGAAGCTGTAACTAAGTTTTCCGACGTCTTCAGGACAGAGGAGTTTACGCTTCTTTGCGGTTTCTCACTAACGTGCGTAACAAGCTGCAATTTAGTTTTTTTGTCTTATTAACTTGAAGAGAGAGAATAAAGAGACGCTGGTGAGGGAACGACTTTTTATAGCTGCTATAACGTAAGTGACAACAGGAACTCACTCGTCTCACTGACAACTATAAACGGATAAAAAGTATGACGTGTCGTTCTTTAATACATTTTTTCAAATGTAAACGTAAAGAGGAATAAAACACGTATTGGAAAATAATGACCATCCGGGTGGTAACAGTAACTCCGCCTCTTTGTCCTGATTGGTTGGATGTTGTTGGTCCAGATGCTGTTGTTTTTCTTGTTTACGGTCTGAAGCAGTACAGCGAGCAGTTCCTCCTCGGAACTGATATTTTATTAAAGCTACCTGAATATGAGGAAAAACTTCAACACACACACACACACACTCTCTCTCCCTCTTTATGCTGCCTCCTGAGGAGAACACAGGATGTGTGTTAGCAACCTGCCTGTGAGCTTTTAAATGAAAATGTGTAGAGTGTGAAAAGGTCTGTGTGCTGAATATTTAGATTGATTTCAGTTTCACATCGCTAAACACTAAACTACTCTAAATAAATCCTGTTTTCTGAAATAAGGATGAACTGAGGACTGTATTGCATCAGTGTTTGGTAGTGTGTGGCTGTGCACACACACACACACACACACACACACACACACATGCCAGGAAAGAGTGTAAAAAAACAATTACCAGAAAAGGATCTGCCGATAATGAGCATCTGAATCTACTCCATGCCTTCAAACACTTTTTATACTTTATAAAAAAAAAAAAACTCAAGTTCATCAAATGACTTTTTTTGGGGTCTTAGGACCAATTTTTTCACTTTCACTAGAAGCAGAATGATACTGAACATGTTTCTCCAGCATGAAAATGGACGTGTTCTACTCAGTTTCAAGAATGAATGTGAGAAACCATGTTTTTAAAATCTTAACAAAACTGAACCGCTGTTCATCTCAGGTGATTCATCTCCACATCAGGATCTTGTGATCTCTCTGAGCAACTCTCTGCTCTCACCTTCTGAGGTAACCATGGACAATCAACTGCCCTTTTCCTCTCGCATCGCTCATCTGACGCGCTCCAGAAGGATTCATCCATTTCTATCCACACAGGCCCCTCAGGTGCTCATTCAGTCGCTTGTCATTTCGAGACTGGACAACTGCGACTGATCCAGAAGGTTTTCAGCCTTCTTAAGTTCTCCCACACCACACCACCCCATTGCTGCGCTCCCTCCACTGGCTTCCTGTAGCTGCTGCATCAGATCTAAAACACTGATGCTCACCTACAAAGCCAAAACCTGTCCAGCACCCACTTATCTCAAAGCTCTTATCACACCTCACACGGCACCGCGCTCCCTCCGGTCCTCTAGCACCGCTCGACTGATCCCTCCATCTCTCAGGGTACGAGGAAGACCTGCATCGAGACTCTTCTCTGTTCTGGCACTGAGGTGGTGGAATGAACTTCCCCTAGATGTCTGAACAGCTGAGTCACTGTTGAATTTTTTTTTTTTTTAGAAAGTACCAGTGTCGCCTCACAGCTCCAGATTTACTGCCTTTAAGGAGGTTCACATGTTCGTCCCACGTCCCACCAGATTCCTCTCCTCCCAAAAACGTGCCAGAAGATGAACTGGCTACACTAAATTGCACCAGGATATGAATGAGTGTGTGAATGTGTGTGTGTGTGTGTGTGTGTGTGTGTATGAGAATTCATCCAGGGTGAATTCTCCCACCTCACACCCAGTGTTCCCGGGACAGGCTCCGGATCCACCGCCATTCAGATATGAAGCTCATGGGACAAAGAAAGACCACATATTTTTACAAGAACGTGAACATGAGCGTGCGGCGCCGCGTGATGTATCTCCAGCGTTCATTCGTTCATCATTAGTAACTGCCTGGTCAGGGTCACAGGGGTTTCAATTACACAACTAGCTTGTTTATATTTTGGGGAACCACCTGAATTATTTGAGGGCACGTACAAACAAAAAAATATCTGTGCGAACTGATAAACACACATCACTAGTTGAGAGCAATTATTAACCGAAGTGATGAAGCTGAGGCTTAGGCCACACCCACTTCAGGTTTAAATCTGAATATAGATATAGATTTATTCAGTGTTTTAGCATTCGAGAATGGAGAGTTTAGAATTTAAAGCCCAACACTGTCGCATTGCAATGATTCAGAACCTCATTCGCTTTTACTTTTGTGATGATTCAGACCTCTGTATTGTTATATTACAAAAAATTAAAACCCAGAACGATGTTCACAGGAACAAGCTGAAAGAGTAATGTTTTCAGTAAATATGAAGCAGAAACATAAAGTCCATGGCGTTCCATCTCCTCCGTCTCACGTATTCCCACCTGCCATCCAGATCATTCCCGAGCACAGGAACTGCCTTTAGGGCTTCATTTCCATCAGCACTGTTTATTCACATCATCGCTCACATGAAGAAAAGGCAGGGTGTGTATTTTTATTAAATCATAGAGTGCTAGTGCTATAAAATCTACTCCGATAGCCAGGGTCAGAGGGACACAACCCCGCCGAGTCGGAATCATTTTCACCTGCGGCTCTACTGCCACCATGTGGACAGAAACAGAACTTTATAAACGGAAAAGCAGCCCTAAAAGAAACTCTCCAACAGATTCAAGGACTTCTGTTCATCTCATTTTACACTTACATTAAGCATTTTCTGCTACTGCGTAATATGAGGATACCTTTTCCCTTAACATGTATCAGCAGACATCAGCATGTTCTACAAGCTCTGGTAATCACGTGACACGGGCTGGAACAGAAATAAACTATTAATAGCACACAGCAAGGGGAAGAGCGCACAATCCCACAACCAGCGACACACATCTAAACCTGCTTCCTGACAACTCAAGCTAGTTATACAGTATAGTTGCTTATGTGATTGCATTTATATCATAGACTTTGTGCTATTGTGCCATGTACATTATGTTTAGTCTGTTCAATAACAGCTATAATGCATTGTAAGGCCTATAATCACACCTATAATCCACTGTAAATTCTATACTAATACCTATAATACACAATAAGGCCTTTAATAACTCACATAACATACTATAAGACCTACAATAGCATCTAAAAATATACTTTAAGACCCTTAATAACACCTATAATATCCCTAATCACACCTATAATAAAAAAATAAATAACTATAACACACTATCAGTTCCATTATAACAGCTATAATACATAAGGACCATAATAACTGCTATAACACACTGACTATAAGGTCCAAAATAACTATGTGATGAGGAGGAGGGAGGGGCCGGGCTGTGAGGACGCACGTTAGTTAGCTAGTCAGTGGGAGCGAGGGATAAAGGAGCGGCTGGAGACGCCGAGAGAGAGAGAGAGAGAGAGAGAGAGAGAGAGAGAGAGAGATACACGTGTGGTGCGTGTGTTTTACGTTCTGTTTATGATTAAAGTTAATGTGCGAGTTCACTCGGTTGCCCGTTGCGGAACTTTAACACATCATCAGGTTTATACACTTACAGACTTTAGGTGTTATTAGACGTTGTAGAATATGTTCAGGTCGTATTCTAGTCGCTTCAGTGCATTCTCAGACCTTCAACAGTACTTTAGATGTTATTATGGGTCTTCAGTGCATTTCTAGGCTTTATGGAAGATTTTAGGCGTTATTGTAGGGCTTTGATGTATTATTAAACCTTATAAGTGTACTTCTGGTGGTGGTGTATGTTTTTAGTGCATTACAGGCTTTAATGGGGGATTCAGGCCATTATTAGGAGACGTTATTGTGTTTTCTAGGCCTTGTAGTGTATTAAATGTGTATTGCAGGTCACATTACCATATCAAAGTGCTGAGAAGTAAAAATATGAACTTAAGAGAATCCAAGTAATGTTCTCTTATTACACAGGACCATTTCACACATTTAATCATAAACCTACTTTCGCCTACACATTTTCCTTCTGATGCAAAAGAGGTGACGCAGAGGAAAAATTGTTACTTATAGCTTCATCACTAAACAAAGAGGTTGTAAAGTGTTTGTGTGTGTGTGTGTGTGTGTGTGTGTGTGTGTGTGTGTAACAGTAATAAAATATCATCACACAAAATGCATTTTTTTGCATTTTATTCAACTTCCTCCCAACATATGATTACGCGTCATTTATACAAAAGGTCATCGGCTCTCTCCAAAAATCAGGGACGTTGCGCTTCACTCGGCACAGCAGACGCCTGACATTTACAGAGAAACTGAACACAGACATCTGCACTGCACAAGTACCCAAAACAAGATCACTACTCTAGCATACAACCGTGACATGACAACCGACAATACCGAGATCAAAAACGCTCAAGTTCAGTACGAGAAACTCATCAGGGCTGATTCAGGCATCAGATAACGGGGCTGAAAGATCAGCGTGTTTTTAGCATTAGCTTAAAATCAATGTTTATAAAAGCTAAAAATTAAGACAGCAAGCACAGGAAGTGAGAGATGAACGTAAGAGGTCATTTATATATAAAATAAAATAAAATAAAAAAAATAAAAAAAAAAAAAAAAGAGAGAGAGAGAGAGACCAGCTATGTAGCCTTAATTTAAAAAGAGCAGGAAGTCATAAGGCAATTTCACCTCCTCACCACACACACGATTCTCAGACTCGCCTTTTTATTTTAATACAAAAGAAGAAACCGAGATCGTTCTTTTCTCTTTAGCGCCTTTTCTCTTTCCGGTCTGATTTCCGGTCCCGCTCGCTGCGTGACGACCGTTTTCCCGACCTGTTTCCATCCGAACCCGTCCGCTTCCTGTCCTTCTCCTTGGACCTCTCTTTCCTCTCTCTGTGTCCACCGCTGCTTTTACTCGTCTTCTGACTCCTGTCGCTCTTCCTCCGCTCCGAGTTCCTCCTGCGGCGCTCTCTGCTGCGGCTGCGCGACCGAGAGCTCGACGACGACGAGGACGAGGCAGACGAAGAGCTGCTGGAGCTGCTGGAGGACGAGCTCGAGCCGCTGGACGAGGAACTGGACGAGGAGCTCGTGGAGGAGCTGCTGCTGCTCCTCCGGCTTCTGCTCCGCGACGTCCTCGTTTTAGCTCGACCTCGTGCCTCGTCCACTTCCTCCTCGGCATTCTTTGCTTCCCGAGGCTCCGTGACTACTTCCTGTGGCTGCTTCGAGTCTTGTTCTGGCTGTTCGGTGTGTGTTTGGGGCTCGAGAGCAACACCCGGTTCTGTGCTTTCTTTTTTAGTTGTGGGTTGTGAGGAAACTTCAGCAGGAGGATCTTTAGATTCCTCGGCTTGGACTTCCATGTTGTTTTCAGGGGTTTTCGGGGACTCGACATCGTCTTCCTGACGGCTCTCCTTCTCTTGCTCTCTCTCTTTCTCCTCCTCCCTGTCGTTACCTACCTCTTCTACCTCTGGACTCTTTTCCTGAACTTCCTGCTGCTGCTGCTCTCCCTCTAAATCCCTCACTACCATCTCAACCTCCATCTTCTCCTCCTCTACCTCTCTATCCTCCACTACTGCCTTTTCCTCCTCTTCCTCATCCTTCTCTCCCTTCCCCTCCTCCTTCTCCATCACTTCCTCCTCCTTCTGTTCCTGCTCCCCCGCTCCCTCCCTCTCCCTGACCTCTGAACTCTCCTCCCTCTCTTCCACTTCCTCCTCTGCTTCCTCCTCATCCTCCTCCTCCTCCTCCATCTCTACATCATGTCGTTTACCTGTCAACCTTTCCTTCTGCTTACCCTCTTCTTCATCTTCCTCTTCTTTCTTCCGCCCTTCAGCGTTCTCCGTTTCCTTTTTTCCGGCGCGCTGAGACTGACGCCTCGGCCGAGCCTCCATCTTGTTCAGGTGCTCAGCGAATGCCTCGCGCCTTTCATCAAACATGGCTGCAAAAAAACAAACGGCAAACACACAACATCTCAATTTAATTTGTAATTCAGATTCATTCCACACAAACCTGTATTTCCTCCTCACACATCCAGGTCTCCACCTTTAGAGGCTCTAAAGCTCAACTCGACATTAGAACAAACGCAGTCATCGGAGATGATCTGAATTAAGTGAAATCTTTATGCACGATGAAGCCAAACGCTATTGATTTCATCTAATCATGCGGAAAAGTTTTAAATCAGTTTTAAAAGCAGAATGAAACAAGCGACGTTTAACTTCACATTCCCGCATTTTTCTCACACCCGAATTCATCAGCTCTTCGGGGTTCAGCTATCGAAGCACAGGACGCTTTACCGTTCATTTTTTTCTGAGACTCGTCCAGGAGCTTCTGCGTGGCTGAACACATGCGACCCGGCAGGTAGAGGAGCGGCGGCTTGGTCTTCGTCCGAATGAACTTGATGATCTTAGCGTTGTGGGCATTCCACTCCTCTTGCTGGAGGAGAAGAAAATTATGAATAAACACGTAGATTAAACAGATACATAAATAAACACACTACAACATGCTTTTAAGGGCAACTCTGAACTTCACTCCTCCAAATAAAACTAATATTTTTTAAAAATGAATTACTTAGTGGCTCAGATTTACGTCAAGCATCATCTGCATTAGAAGCGTATTACCTTAATCCTGATTACACATTTCATTAATTAAAGCACTAAGTCGTGTCGCTATAAATTAAACAGAAGCCGTGAATATGACAGGAGAGTTTATAAAATCATAATTCAGCTAAACGATGATGGATAAAGCGGGAGATTACCAGCTGAGCCAGCTCCACTTTATGCTCCAGAAGCCTGAGCTCCGTCTGCTTGGCTCGTCTCTCCTCGAACAGCTCGCGTCTCTCGCTCTCCACTTTCTTACGCTCTTGTTCCGCCTGCACTTCCAGCTTCTGCTCAATCTCCTGCCGTCTCTTAAGCTAAGAACAGGGTTTAAAAAGAAAAAAACAAAAAACACACACGTCCTCGTTTCAAAGCCATTTCGATCGGAGAATCACAAACTCGGATGAACTAGTTTACAAAACGAATCAGAAATTATAAACAATAAAAATAAAACTAAACACATACCAATCACAAGTCAATATACTTCTTTAAAAATAATACCTTCTCTGTGGACACGGTCGACTCCTGCTTAAATTTCTGTAACGTTCCCATCAACAGGCCAAACATGCGGCGATTTCTGCATCCAGAACAGGAAACTGAGTTAAACTCAACTTTGTTTAAAAAATAAATAAATCAACAAAAAAACGCAGGTTTATACAAAATGGCGTTTTAGTTTTTGGGCATTTTTCCATCCTCCTGTTGGTACACGGTCACGTTACACTTTATATCTGATTTCATTTGACGTGAATTTTGTGCATAAATTCTTTCTATTTCACGCCACACTGTTGTTTTAATAATCACAAAGCTGAAGGTTTTTTTTTTTAACAATAATAGAGCATTGGAATATAAATTTTATGTACACTAGACACTGATCATGTGATTTTGATTATTTTAAGTTACACTGGAATCATTTTTCTTGAACACAAAAACAAGAGAGCGTGACACGCTGTGATCGAGACACACACACACGGACTCTGATGATCCTGAGCGGTGAAGGCTGCTACCTTTGTTTCCCTTTCTCGTCCATGGTCTGATCTTGAATCAGATCTCGACGCGTGCGCTCCTTGGAGGTAGCGACTACTGATGACTGCAACGCTGGCTGCACAGAGACATTAAACAGAACAACGGCGTTAACGTGCAGAATTATATTTCAGATTCATCCACGTGTGCATTGTGAAGAGCACTGTTCTTACACAGTCACTTTATTTAGGTGTATACACCTGCAAAGTCAGGACTGCAATGTTATGAGAGTTTAAAGGGGGCGGAGCTTGTTGCTAAAGAAAGACCAAAATTTCTGTCTGGAGTGATGAGGTGGAACTGGAGCTTCCTGTGCGAATGCCTCCTGCTACACTGTGTTTCTCTCTTTAACCAAAAGGTCTGTTCTCTTACTTTTTTGACATCGTCCTCGTCCTCAGCGTCGCTGTCATGCCGTGAATCTCTCCTGGCTCGCTGATCCCCCGCCAGCCTGCGCAGGGAAACAAACACGGTAACGCAAAAACGTTGTAAACAAATCCTTTTTCGTTTTAGTTTATTAGCTGCCTGGTCCGTATACCTCAAGAGTGCCCCTTCGACGTCCCTCTGTTTGGCTGGGGGTCCGCCGCCGCCGCCACCGTCGGAGAGTCCACGCCTTCGAACGGAGGCACAACAGGCTACGTTAAACTCCGTAAACCTTTACATTTCAGCATCCTCACTGAGAAAGGAGGAGGAAATTAAAACATACCGCAGGATGTTGATTCCTCGGCCCCTACCTCCACCTGGGCCTGGGACGGAAAGCCGTCGGGTCTGACCCGGCCTGCCAACAACACCACACGCATCAAAGCTCGCTCATTACAACAAAAACAAGCCTTGACATTAAAATTATTTTATATATATATATATATATATATATATATATATATATAAATAAAATAAATATTACACTGTACTTGAGAAACATTTATATACACTACAAACACACCTGACTACGTTTGTGAATAATTTAATCATCATGTGGTCCTATTTAATGTACAGATTAACTCTAATTATACACAGACAAGCTGTAGGACGGTTGCGTCCTGAATGGAACCCTACAAGTGTGCACTACTTAGGGTACATTATCTAGTGCACTTCGTGTCCAATAACCGGCCATTCAGACGCGGCTCGCTGCTAATCTGAGAACATACTATTGCTTTTTAATACATTTATTCCGTAAAAACTAGGTTTTTGTGACTCCATTCTTTTTCTTTCTTTTTTTTTGCACAAATCTTTACAAGAGCACGTTTTGCTCTTTAGCTTTGCTAACGCTGCTAACGATACCATGCTAACATGCAGCATGGGTTAACTAGCATTTAACTAGCATGGCTAGCAGGCTAGGGGTTGAGTGAAAAAATGTTAAAGGAATTAGAAATAACTGTAATAAAAAATCTTAAATCGCAGAAATAGATTTAATTTTTTTTTTGTCTTAAAACAGTAACATTTTGGCGTTAAGAGTAACAATACAGTAGCATTACATTAGCATGCTAACCTTGCTAGGCTAACAAGCTAACTGCCGTCTGTTAGCTATTGAGCTAAAAGTCCTACAACATAAACCACCAATTAAGTTTATTTTGTATACCGTAACTCGTTCGGGTCCCTGCCGGTTAATTTCTTTATATTTTCGTCCACATTCTTCAAGCTCTCCTTCGCTTTTTCCAGCTGGTCTTGTAAAGCTCGCACAGCCACCGCCATGTTGCTAATCAGCTGCCGCTCTGCTAACATGCACACTCGGCTGCGGGGCGCTAAAAGATGGGGCGAGCAGGAAGCGGGAAGCGAGCCGCGTGATTGACAGAAGCCTTAGCCAATGAGAAGGGAGAATGATCAACGATAGCATTGATTGATAGAAAGCTTACCCAATAGAAATTGTCGTTACATGTTGATGGGTGGGTCAAACGGGCGCCATTTCTGTTCGAAGACTAGTAGCTTGTAGTGCATGAGGTGAAACTGAACTATTTAATAATAATAATAATAATAATAATAAAAACTCAGTGTGTATGGCAGAAATTTTAAATTAACAAAACAATTTACATATTAGATAATTGAATTATAAATCCCTAATTATTACAGAAAATGTAAAAAAAAAAAAAAATACAAGATAGAAAACCCACTAACAGGTCAAGTAGAATTTTTTTTCAGATATTTTGATTAGAATTAATAAAATTAAAATATTTTTACTTCATAAAAATTTGTATATAAATAAAACTGTATATTTACATTAGACGTGTTTACACTAATGCATATTTTTAACATGCAATAATATGTAATGTTTCAAATACATCAGAAGATCAATTTAATGTCTGATTTTGAACATAAAACAAAATAGTAAAAGAGAAAGAAGAAAATAAATAAATAAATAAATAATCTGATCCTAAAGTGTTAATGTAAGACAGTTTATTTCAGCACAACTAGATTTTTTTTTACATTTTTATTTATATTTTATATCAATTTATCAAAGTCATCATTTTAAATGAGATCCAGAATACTGAAAAAAGTGACACTGAAGATATTCAGAAAATATTCAGAATTTCTCCTTTTATTTTCCACTCTCCATACAGACAAACGCAAAAGCGCACAGGACGGAAAAGTCGCGTCCAGAAGCTCGGCATCATCTCCAGCTCCGTCTTCACTCTTTGTCAGCCAAATCATTTTGTTCAAAATACCTTTAAAATAAAAAAATAAAAATAAAAACACACACACACACAAAACAAACAAAGTATACTTGCACAAACACAGCATTAGAAATACAAACAGTGTCTAGTCACGTGGCGATAATCTCTATATATGATATTATATCTGTATATAATCTATAGATAAGTTATATATGATTATACGTTAACGTGCGACACTCAGAACATCGTCATTAGAAGAGAAGAGAGTTTGTGTTCCTGAGACGAATCTTTAACGGATCCTGATTTCAAAAGGATTAAAGGTCCACCCAGATTTGTGATTTTTAAAAATGAATGTGTGTGCGTACGTTGTCTCATTGTATGTTTTGTAAGCATTCAGTAAATAAATATTGGAGTGTATTGTTGATATGGGTTCTTGTGGCTTTATTAAGAGTAATTAGGATATGTTTATGATATGGTTCTGTAAGTCCCGTGGGTACGTGTCTAGCCGTGATGCGAGTTAGTTACCTCGCTACTATACAGATCATCAGGTTCAGTGCTGATAAACGCTCGTCATCTTTATTCTCCTGGAACAGAAGAGGCAGAGATGTCATGTCCTCTCTACAGCTGAAGCGTATAACGAGGCACACACACACACACACACACACACAGAAAGAGTACTGTGCAAAAGTCTTAGCACCCTATTTATTTTTTTAGTACAAACTTTCACTGCAGAAATAAGAAGCGAGTCGACAGTCGAAGTCTCCAGAAGAACCGCGGCTGCTTCTGCAAGATGCTCAGTAACACTTCCAGCTCATTTCCTTATAAAACTGCACACACTGCACCTGAGACACTGTTTATTTATTTAAAGCGAAGGATCGTCACATTAAATACTGACTCTGTCTCATTTATTACTGTTTACTGCTCTTTATAGTGGATTTTTTAATGTATAAACATTTAATTTCGTTATTTTTGAAGGCGTCTTTACTCCACATTTCTTTGCACGTGCCTAAGACTTCTGCGCAGTACTGTACACGTGTGTGTGTGTGTGTGTGTGTGTGTGTGTGTGTGTGTGTGTGTGTGTGTGTGTGTCTGTGTGTGTACCAGGTGAGCGCGCACTGCAGAGCATCTCCTTGCCAGCTGTCTGATGAGTGAATGTGCTTCAGGGAGAAGAGGTTTCTCAAGACACGCCAGTAAAGCGTAAAGCCATCTGCCCTGTGAACACACACACACACACACACACACACACACACACACACACACACACACACACACACCCCTAATATAATCATCCAGCCTAATTTACACTACAACACTACTTAACAAAAAACATTTTAATTTACCAAGAGTGGCTATGAGATATGCGGCAATCTACAAGCATAAACATGCCCTGTACTGCAAATATACTGACTGCAGTTTATTATTTATTATTTTGTACTGTGATGGAGGTCTTTAGCCTCCAGTTTAGCATCAAATCAAATAAAAATCAAAAGAAAAACTGCTTTTAATTTCATAAACTTTGCCCTTTATGTATACAAAAGTCTAATCAGAGTTGAAGTAAAAACTGTTGTGGTATAAAAATGTCATTACTGAGGCGAGTTTACAAACCAGCTGTGGGACGAAGTCGTTCTCCTCCAACCAGCCGACCAGGTACTCGAGCACGGACGATACGGTGGACTGAGGAACGGAGCGGAATGGAATAAAATGATTAATGATTCAGACATTTCTACTCCAACAGCACTGCGCTCGGACACACGCATCATCACACATTCACACGGCGTTAATGACTCGTGCTGATGATCCTGTGCGGCGTTAACGTTACCTGAGAGAGCTTGCTGACGATGCTGAGGAACGGAGGGAAGCCGAGCTGATGGAACAAACGGAGAGATTCAGTGATGAATGTCTCCTCCTTCTTCGTCATTTCTTAAAAAATATCTCACACACAGTCGGATTTATCTAATATTTCATACTGAGATTATTATACAACAAATATTAGAGTATTAAAGTATTTCTAGACATTTTCACTCAATTCGAGCTTGTAATTGTGACTCTACTGCAGAAAATGTTGTTTCTTCTTCTAGAAAATAACGCGTAAAAGAATAGAATCAGTGTGTGTGTGTGTGTGTGTGTGTGTGTGTGTGTGTTTCCTCTCACACCTTGACATAATCGAGTCCCGGACTCTGCGTGTCTCCGTCACTCTGCGTAACTTTCAGGTAAATATTTACACCCAAACAAAACCTCTTCCATCCTTCTTCATCATCTGCTTTGGGCTGAAGACAGAAAAATGGTATTTTTTGAATTCCAGGTTATTTCATGAAAGTTTTTTTTTTTTTTTTTTATCAGATTGTGCAGGTGAGGGGATGAAGCTGGTCTGAGAAACCAGACTGTGTCAAGCAAATAAACGTCCTGGTTCCCAATGGTTGCTATGGTGATGAAAACAGCTACTTGAATCTTTAATCTAGGCTTGTGGTCTCTTTCTTATTATTATTATTATTATTATTATTATTATTATTATTATTGCATATTTGTGTGTATGCTAATAAACCAAGTCTGGGGTTAAAGTAGATTGTGTATGTATGCATTTATTTATTTAATTTCTCACCATGACAACGTTGTCGTCCAGAAACTGGGCTTTCCAGTGCTGCCGGTGTTTGGAGACGCTCTGAAACAGGAAACAGAAAAAACTCGAGTCAAGTTCATGGAGAAAAAGCAGGAACAGCACTCGTGTGATGAAGCGGAGTTACTGTTACCACATCCAACTCGATTATCTTCCTACAACAGCACATCACCAAAAACCTGCAGTTACAGTTTATTAATTAATTAACAATGTGCTGTACTTTTTATTCATTTACTGTTACACTTAATGCTGTGGAACGACGGTGAAACGAGTTCGTTCCTGTTGTCACTTAAGTTATAGCAGCCATAAAAAGTTGTTTCCTCACCAGCCTCTCTTTTTTCTCTCTCGTGAAGTAAAAAAAAAAAAAAAAAAAAAAAAAAAAAACCCAGCTTGTTCCGCATGTTACAGAGAAACCGCAAAGAGGCGTAAACTCCTCTGTCCTGAAGACGTCGGAAAACTTCAAGTTACAGCTTTACCTCTGACACTGGAGACTCCTTCCATACATGTTACATCAACACATTTCTCCTTAAAGAGAACATCACCGTATCAACGATTACAAACTGTGAATGAGCTGTTGCTATAGAAACGATAACATACTACTACTGTCTACTGTCAGAGCTGCTGTTATAGAGAATTAATCAACACCTTCTGACCAATCACAGGCCAGACTGTTTTAAGGATATTCATGACAGATAGACAGAGTCAGGTTTGAATCCATCTGTGAAATAATCTCAGTGTTTTAATGCAGCGTGTGCAGGTGTAAATGATGGACCTGTCGGATTTGAGAGAAGTTGCTGACTTGCTGCTGTTGCCACTGCAGGCTGGGAGAGAAACCCTGCGGCGCGGCACGACACTCTGACACCTGCACACACACACACACACACACACACACACACACACAGTTTACATATGCATGGACTGTGTTTTACATTAGAAATGCATTAGTATGTGGAAACACTGCACTGTTTCACTAATCACACTCACAGACACATTTACAGTCTGGTTTTTCTTCAGTTTCCTCGGATCGATCTGAGCCACTACGACATCCGGGCAGAGCGATGCTTCCCGTCTGTAATGAGAATTGTTTTTATTATTATAATGAGCATTAACTCATGACCTGTCAATTCACAATTCTGTGTTAATGTTAGTGATCAGCATTCAGGAATCAGGGTTTATTAAGGAAGAGCTGATTCGATACCAAGCACTGGTATCAGGTCTGATCCTGCACTGGACATTTTTCAGCACAAATGGTCTTATAATCTAATCAATATAAACATAGACATACTGGATGAACAGTTTAACATGAACAGAGCGTGAGATCTAATGCGGTCTTCTGTCAAAATGAACTAAAGCGATACCGTGATGCAGG
>CM074925.1:26671043-26683593 GCA_037576815.1 Pangasius larnaudii
ATGATAGTCTGTAAATAATCACATTATGTTAGTAACTGGGGCAGTTACAGCTCCCTCCGAAAGTATTGGAACAGCAAAGCTATTGTTTATATTCTATTGTTTTTGCTATACACTGAAGACATCTGGGTTTGAGATCAGGCCTGGAAAAGCTGAAGAAACCAACAGTTTGGGGATGTCAGTGGGTCACCAGCTTGATGAAGTTAACGCGAGCAAATATTAAGTCTTATTTGCTTTCATTTACTTCGAGACTATCTGTTCCAATACTTTTGCTCACCTAAAGATTGGGCCGTCTGATACAAAAGGTTCTATGTTTAAAGTTGTTTAACTCATCTAGATTTAAATATCAGGAAATGAAAGCTGTAATCCGAAACTCTCGTCTCATATCCATATTTTGATCTCAAACCTGAATGTCTTTGGTGTATAACACAAACAAATGTATTGGCCTTGCCGTTCCAATAGTTTTGGAGGGGAATGTATTTACATTTTTTTTTGTTTGTTTGTGTGCTATAAAAATATGCTGACTTTCCTAGTTTACTATTCCGCAGATTTTTTTATTTTTACAGTAATGTAAATTTAGAGTAATTTAATTGTAAAATAATTAAATTTCATGGCATTTTATAGTAAACTGACAGGTTTGTTTGAATGTAGGTCACTTCCTGCAGTTCTATTAACCTTTTTCTGGCCACTTTCTCGACGCTCCCTAAAAGATCTTCAGACTTTTGATCAGTGATTTGATTCAGTCAGCAAAACCTACCAACCAAGGTACAAAGATACACACACACACACACACACACACACACACACACACACACACACACACACACACAACTCATTTATATGTACTACCTGTAAGCGGCCAATCTGAATTTTTTTAATTGAAAACATTTAATTACAGATTTTTTTTCCTCCTCTTCAGTGTTAAATACATTATTTCTGGAGACATTAAATGAAAGTGTTAAATACTTTAGCAGACGTTAAATAAAATCATAATCAACTCAGGGTTTTTGTTTTGTTTTGTTTTGTTTTGGGGTTGTTGTTTTTTTTTACAGTTTTTTGCAGGCAGTTTGTATTATGGTAAAGAATCTACTGCGTGTTGTAGAAATGTTTTAGTGAGGCGATGTGATGTGATGTTTTTGGTCGTTTCTCTCAGTTGTAGTTAAAATCAATAAAAATCAAAGTTTTACAGAATATTTCAGCGTTCATAAGACTGATAGAAATGTCAATATCATGTTAAATTAAGTGTTTAAAATATATATTTTGACAGTTTTAACATGTTTTAAATTGTAATAATAAAACTACAAAGAAAAAGGTAAAGACATTTCTATATATTTTACAAACTTCAATATCACTTGCTTTACATAACGTGTGTTTATTACGTTTATCACAAAAAATTCTACTTAGTGTTTACTTAATTCAAATCTAAAATTAATGTTAATTTATAACAATTAAAAAAGGGCTTAAATTTGGTTCAACTGACAAAAAAATGGTTGTAAAGCGCTGCTCTATTTACTGACACTGAGCAACAAGTCTGATTTTTAGAGTAGGATAGAGATTACTTTATTGATTTTACTTTATTGATTTTACTTTATTGATTTTACTTTATTGGTACTTTGGTGTCACAACAGCCACAGCGCAAGAGCAACAAGGAAGACCAAGACTTCAACAGTGCACAATAAACTGAAGAAGGAATAAAATATACATATAAATAGCTCTCTATGTTATTTACAGACTGAGGTTCCTGACTTTGTGAACTGTTAAAACTGTACATTAGACATGTGTGATGACTGTTGTGGTAGTGTGTGTATAAAAATGCACAGTAGTCATTAGTAAAGCTGCTGATGATGGACACACATAGACACCCTAAAGATCCAAGAGATCACTGAGGATGGTTCCACTTAGAACCCATGAAGATGGCTTTAGGACTGCAATCAGTCGAAAACAGTTTTGCACTTAAGTCTCCATCACTGAACAGTCGATAACTTCAACAAAACAGACTTCATGTGAAAACTGTAATTAATTTCCTGGTTACACAACTGCACTATTTGACCCTGTAACACACAGTTATAGAGGGATTTATTTATAATCGCACTGTTGGGTGTCACCCAGATGAGGACGGGTTCCTTCTGAGTCTGGTTCCTCTCAAGGTTTCTTCCTCATGAAGTCTCAGGTAGTTTTTCCTCACCACCGTCACCTCTGGCTCGCTCATTAGGGATAAATTTATAAATGTAACATTTATATCCTGAATGTATTTATTTCTGTAAAGCTGCTTTGTGAGGATGTCTATTGTTAAAAGCGCTATATATATATAAAACTGAATTGAATTAAAGTGGCAGTGGTGTGTGTGTGTGTGTGTGTGTGTGTGTGTGTGTGTAAAATGCTGCAGTGAGGCCCACAGATGAGCGGGTCGTACTCGTTGTCCTGTGTGCTGTGTCACTTCCTGCAGTAACGTGTCGAACCCGCGTTAATGATTGACTCTCAGTAACCTCTGATCCTCTCTCAGACTCGGCCTCGTCCTCAATCACTGCTCCTGCTTCTGCTTTTACTGATTTTTACTTTTCTTTCTTTTTTTTTTTGTGGAAATGAAGGCACGCAGACGGAGCTTCTGAAGTGAAACTGATGTGAAACTTCCAGCACCATGGCCGCTGTACACGTCTTTATTTTAGTGCACTTTATTCTCAGCTTGGTGCTGCAGAGTTCAGGATTAATGTCTGATTATAAAACGTGCGGAGACGACGCATGCGCACGTAAGTTCCTATTGTTATTATTATTAATAATAATAATAATTCACTCAGACACTGAGCAATAGCTGTGCTAATTAGTTAGAAATGATTGTGATGAGTTGAGATTCTGCTCTATTATTTAATTTCTGCTTATTTTTAATAAATATTTTAATAATAACAGTGTGATGATATGATTTTATGACTGTATAGTGATAAATAAATCTGAAATATTTATGATTTAATGTTCAGTTTTATGTTTGATATTTTATTGTACAGTTATAATACTCATTAAACATCTAATAGATATTATTATTATTGTTATTATTATTATTATTATTATTATTATTATTATTATTATTAATATACAAAATGCAGAGCTTGTTAGAGGTTTCATTCAGTTGCTTTTATTTTCCTGTCCGTGTTAAAGGCCTGATGTGCCGTGTCCAGGCGGTCAGAGATCATCACGCTCGGGACTGCAGGTTTCTCAGCTTTAAAAAAGGCGAAATGATTGACGTTTACCACAAACTCACACGGAAACGGAGCGACCTGTGGGCTGGAAGTGTGAGAAAACTTACTCCTTCATTACTCCTGGTCTTTCTTTCACCAACAGAAAAAGCATTAAAAGCATTATGTAGGCTTTAGTTTAGGGTTTAAGGGTTAGTTATTACATGGACTGCATTTGTGTAAAGCTGCTTTGAGACAATGACATTGTAAAAAGCGCTATACAAATAAAAATTGAATTGAATTGAATTGAATTAGCATTAAGTGTGTTAGCATGAGCTTCAGGCGAGGATTGTGAGATTATTTACAGTGTTTTGTTTGTTTGTTGGTTTGTTATTACTGTTAGTGTGAGCTTTTATGGTTTAGGATTAGCATTTAGATTTACATCTTTTTTTTTTTTTGCTTAAATGAATTGTAAACATGTTGCATTTGTACAGGATTATTGTTTCGCATTGCTGAAATTGACAATTTGTTTAGGATTAGCATTAAGGATAGAGATTATGATTAATATTAAGGATCTACGTTAGTGTTTACCATTTAAGGTTTTATGAAATAAAGTTAGTAATTAGGATTGAGAGATTTTAGAGATTTAGAGTTAGCATTTATGTTTTGTGTTTGATTTGTGTTTGATTTGTGTATGATTTGTGTTTGTTTTTCAGACAGATAAACAGTTTGGTTATTTTCCCAAAGATGCTGTGAAAATCGATGAAGTTTTTGTTGATGAGAAAAAGGAAATTGAGATGAGTACTCAGGTAAGGTTTAGAGAAGACAACACAACAGGAGCAAAAAGATCTCACGCTGTTCTGTGTGTGTTCATGGTGTTATGACTCACAGGCAAATATTTCCTTTTCAGAAAACAGACTTCTTCTGTATGGATGCGTTCGGGACAATAATCGCGAGCGGCGAAGAATTCGAAGATTACGAGTTCGGAGATCAAACTGCCGAGTCTGAAGAATTAGGTAACAGTGATTTTGATGATCGAGTCTCCAAAGCATCTGAAACAAATGACAATGTCGAAATGAGGCACGTTGATAACGATAATAAAGACAGAGGGAAACCAGAACAAAGCGGATCTTCCTGGATCGGATCTGCTGTTAGCGGATGGTTTGCTAATGACGCTGATGAAGCAGGAAATGGAAATAAAGAGCAGGAGAAGTTTAAGAGCAGAAAACTGGCCTTGGATTTGGACCAACTGGACGAAGACCAACTGAATGAGGAGGAGAGACAAACTAAAATTCTCGACTGGATTGGAGATGGACTGACCAACACTTTTGGATTTGGGAAAGATGATTTGCAGGCTAACCCCAAGCATGAAACAGAGAATAATGAGGATGTGCCCAATGAGCAGTCCAGTTACTTGGTGGGAAATGTTTTAGGTTTTGGAAGAGGAGAAAGAGGAGGAGGAGGAGGAGGAGACACACCACCTTCTGAAACCAAGAAACTGAGTCTGGATGAAAATATGCAAAATCTAAGGGAAGAACAGGAAGCAACGAGTCTTAAAGCGGAAGACTTGGCTGAGACGATTACTGAAAATGAGAAAATTGGTTACAAGAAGGATGCAGGATGGTACGACAGTGTCTATAGCAGAATCACAAACCTTTACGGAGATTCTTCTGATAAAAGTGAAGCTGGTAAAGATGAAGCAAAAGAGATTTTGGGCGATCGAGGCATGGATGTAGATACAGTCACGATTTCCAAGGATGAAAAAAATCCAGAACTGAGATCAGAATCATCACAACGAGACAGAAATCCAGCAAACCAAGAGGAGAAACAGGAAGCGACGAGCCAGGATCAGTCGGATGAAACCAGTCAGCTCGGGGAAGGATGGTATGGAAGCGTCTATAACAGAATTACAGGATTTTATGGAGACACTCCTGATGGAAATGCTGGAGATGCTCCTGATCGGAGCGATGTTATTGAAAACGGTAGAGGAGATCCTCAAGTAACATCTGAAACCGCGGATGTACGGTCAAGCCGAGACGAGAAACTGGACAACAGTGATCACACTGATGATGCAGGGTGGTACGACAGTGTCTATAGCAGAATCAGCAACATGTATGGAGATACGTCTGACAAAAATGATGTTCCTGATGTCACGAAAGATGTTGAGAGCCAAACACAGAGTGAAAACACCAAAGACACGTCGTCGTCATCCATATTTTCTATGAATGGCCTGTCATCGGTGATTGACGGCCTGAGATCGCCTTCTAAAGGAGCAGGAAGTGATGATGAAACCACGCTGAGCGAATCGGTCACATCAGAGCCGAGTCTGACGCAGTCTCGTGTCTCCGGTGATCAAAGTGACGTCATGACATTAAGGAGTGACGATGATGATGACACTAAGGACTCAGGACTGACTGAAAAGGAAAACGATGATAACGTTACAGACATTGACCAAAGCCAGGACACATCACAGTCCATATTTTCTGTCAATCGCCTGTCAATGATGATTAACGGCCTAAAATCTCCATTTAAACCCAACGATGCTGGAGATAAAGAAGAAAGCGATGGAGAAAAGACTTCAGATAAAGGTAAGGAGGGACAGAGTGATAATGATGACGAAAGTGATAATGATGATGAGCTTAGTGTTAGAGCGACGGATGGGATTAGCGAAATATCGACTCAAAGAGCTGCTTTGGGTAGTGAACAAGAAGAAGAAGAAGCTGTGCAGGAAGTTAACATAGCTGAGGCCCAAATAAACACTGTAGAAAGTTCATTAGACTGTAATAAGCAGGATATGGGTGGTGATGGTGAAAAGATCTCCACAGATATTAGTACAAGTTCCAATGATATACATGCAGATATAGATGAGTTCAATGATCAGTCTGACTCAGGTTCAGCTCAAATGTCCACGGGCCAAAGTAAGAACATGACATCTGTGCTTAACACTGATGAGACTGAGACACTAACAGAGGAACCGGGCTGGACTGAGTTAGCCCAACACGTTTCAAACACATCAAAAAGCCGTGAAGGTGACACACATACAAACGATGTTAATAAAAGCTTCCCTGAGAAAGATCAATTTACAGATATTCCTGGTGAAGAAGAGCCACAGTCTGAGAGTAAGACCGGGTCAGATTCAGGTCTTCAGGTCAAGCCAGATGTTCTAGAGAACAACTCTGAGACTGCAGATGAAACTGATGAAGCTCAGGATGAAGGTGAAGCAGCAGACGTGTTACCTGAGTCAGAAGAAGCAGGTATGAAGGTGCGGAGTATTGAGACGGCGCAAACCATCCATACGGCGTCTAACGATGAGAAACATGGTGTAGACGTTACTCAGATTGAGTATGGTGGAGAAAAGGAAAGTGGTGATGCTACTCAAATAAAGTATAGTGGAGAAAACAAAAGTGTGAACATTACTGTAATGGAGTATGATGAAGAAAGAGAAAGTAGTGACATTAGTGAAATGGAGCATCATGGAAAAAAAGAAGGTGATGACTTTAAAGGAATGGAGTCTGGTGGAGAAAAAGAAGGTGGAGTTATTCAAATGGAGTATTCTGGAGGACAAGAAGATGTAGATGTAGCTCAAATGGAGTCTGATGAAAAAGAAGACATAAATGCTACTCAAATGGAAACTGATGGAGAAGAGAAAAGTTTAAACATTACTCAAATGGAGTATGATGAAGAAAGAGAAAGTGATGACATTAGTGAAATGGAGCATTGTGGAAAAAAAGAAGGTGATGACATTAAAGGAATGGAGTCAGATGGAGAAAAGGAAGGTGGAGCTACTCAAATTGAGTATTCTGGAGGACAAGAAGATGTAGATGTTGCTCAAATGGAGTCTGGTGGAGAAAAAGAAAGTATAGACATTATTCAAGTAGAGTACGCTAGAGGAAAAAATGTAGTAGACGCTGGTGAAGACAGCAAAAGTGGTGAGGTTACTCAAGTGGAGTATGCTGGAGGACAAGAAGGTGTAGACATTACTCACACTGAGACTGATGGAGAAAAGGAAAGTGTAAACATTACTCAAATGGAGTATGGTGGAGAAAAAGGAGGTGATGTTACTCAAGCAGCATCTGATGGAGAAAAAGAGGGTGTAGACCTTATTCAGAAAGAAGAGCTGAGTTTACACGCTGCTCATGGTTTAGAAAACACTCACAGCATCTCTGAGACCAAACAGAACCTGGAGATTGATCCTGATGACTCCAGAGGGACTGAGAAAGGTGAAAGTGCTGTGGTAAAGCAGGCTGAAATCACACCAAAGAACATACAAGATAAAACTCCATCAACAGACGGCTCTGAGACTGAAATTTCCAGTATGTCTGATGGAGATCAAACTGATCATGTCAGCAAACAAAATGGAGATAAAATGGTGGATGTTAAACACCACAAAGCACATACATCAGCTCAGACACAGAAACGTATGTATCCCAACTTACAAGCTCATCTCAGTGAGGAGGACATACAGGATCTTCTGAAGTTCTTCCATGGAGAAACATTATCATGGCTGGATTTCATCGTTGGACACTCTGAATATATTAACAATGAAGAGCTTGCTGAACTTCAGAACTTTGAACAAACACTGGAACACCTTCTGAAAACCAGAAATCAAGAAATCAAGCCATCGCTACAGACCATACACACTGTCTTACCGATGCTAAGAAAGAAGTTTATACCCGTGCTAGCAGATGGCAGTGTAGATAAAAGCCCAGGTACTAATGATATATACATATACATATATATATATATATATTTTTAGACTTATTTAATTGTTTTTCTCCTTGTGTTTCAATATGAGATAAGTTCCCTTTAGGAACCCTTGAGGAACCTGTTCTTCAGACTGATCTAATACAGTTATTGATTTCTTCTCATTGTTATAAGTCTAGTAGTAGTGGGCCATGTTTAATAATCTTGAGGATGTTTCTTCACGTAGTAGAAATGATGAAGAACCTGATATGAGCAGAGAAACATCCTCAAGATCCAATTTTCTGATGACTCGCTGCTACTAGACATTCCAAAATGAGCTGGAAAAATCTTTCACGTATGCATGTGTCTCTCCCAACAGATCCGAGTCAGACCGAGTGTGTCAGTGAAAAGTGTGTGAGTACAACTGAGAACACACCAATCTCCGAGCAAGACAAGGAAAGGGACAACATCCTGGACAACATCCTGGACAACAGCTTCAGTATAAATGACTCAGACAGTTTAATCAGTAAATCACTCTCTAATGACCAAGAAGTCGTCACTGACAAGAGCCGAATATTAGACGCTCTCGAGTCTGACCAGAAAACTGCTCCTCAGACGGACACCAACATTATCACTGAAGAGTTTCTGGAACCTGAAGAATCCCAAAACGGTAAATACGTCAGCGCTTTGTAACAGTCAGAGGTGAAGCTGTAACTTTAAGTTTTACGACATCTTCAGGACAGAGGAGTTTACGCTTCTTTGCAGCTTCTCGGTAACACAACAAGCTCATCGTATGATTTCCCAACCTGTTCTTTTAAGTGATTATCATTGAAAGATTGTTGCATTTGTTATTATTATCATAATAATAAAAAGAAGAAGAAGAAGACACAACTTTGTTTACAGTGCATGTGGTAGCTCTGTAAACAAAAAGTGCTGTACAAAAAGTTGTAAAACAATGATAAAAAAAGAAATGCAGTAGAATGCATGAGGATAAAATAAGAGATGAAGTGAAAAGATGAAGATAATGTAAGTAGAAAACAAAGTGTAAGGAGAAAAGTACACAAAAATAGAATAAAATGAAACATAGAATAGATTGCAATTAATGAGATGAAACTCTAAGATGTGATAGAGGGATAGTCACAGGAATGGTAGTATGATACTAATGCAGGAAATAAAACTGACAACAAAAGGGCCAAACTAATTTAACTCTTAAACCTTTAACCCTTGACATATGACACGGTAAATGAAAACACAGTTTTCTTGATAAAAATCATAAAATTCACATCACACAGGATCTAATCCATCTCCATGTTTTTGATGGAGTAATCAGTGGATACTGTCTTAGACCTCTGTGTTTAATTCACTCGGAATATCTGAATCTGTTTTCTTTTTGACAGAAGGACTTCTGAATCCATACACGGCTCTTGTTGCTGAATTCACAAGCGGCGCGCTGGCGTTCGTGGTGAAGGAGAGTGCACAGGTGAACCACGTCATCCGTGAGGTAGGAACAGGAACCAGGTCCACGGTCTGCTCCTTTAAGACTCCTCTCCAGTCTGGAGTGGTTTTCCTTCTGTGCACTTGACATGTCACCAAATGCAGTTCAGAGCAAAGCTTAGACTCTGGGAATGTTCATGTCAAACTTCATGTTAATCTCATGTTAAACAGCACATCAGGTGAACAGATTTAAAATGGACACTGAAGGAGATCAGAAGGTGAGTCTCAGCACTTGTAGAAAAAAAAGGGGGCGTCAATAAAAATTTTAGTGTCTTTTTAATGGACTGATTAAAGTCACTGAAGGCACAGGTATTCACATGTAACGTAGTCAGCTCAACTTTTAATGATTCATTATTCGTTTCGAAATAACATGATCAGAATAAAATATTTGTTTTGAGCTGAGCTGTATTTATATTCACACTTTGAAACTTTACACTGACATTAAGCCGGAAAACAGTGTCCCAGTGCCTTGCGCATGCGCAGAACGTCTTAGCACGTAGCCATTGTGGCGTTTTATTATTGGTGACGTGTGGAATAAACCATGTGGCACTTCAGAGGGGTGTCAACTCTCTTTAGTATTCGAGGTGATTAAACAAAAAAGGGACTATGTCAACTCAAAATCAGTTTAAAATGATAATACTTTTAAAAACTATTATAATGAATAAAAATGCGTTTTGATTTTGCTGCGATTTATATTAGACTGTAGTATGACCTGCCCCCCCCCCCCGAGCTGATGCAGTGCAGTGCGCTTCCTCTCCCCACACTGCGCATGCGCATGCCGCTATGGAGCGACAACAGATGGAATAAGTAGAGATAAACAAATAAATAAAAGTAGCGTCACTTTGTATAAGACAGAAATATAATATAATCATGGCAGAAGGATTTAATAATGATTCTGATGTTATGGAGGTGAATAATACTGAAGGAAGCGCGAACATTTATTACACTCTTGCGATGGAGAAGATTAGGGATGTAAGTGCCAACTCTGCATTCATGTGTTATTTATTATTATTATTATTATTATTATTAATCATTTTTAACATTCTTCTTTTAAAATAATGTCCTTTTTAAAGTATCATGTTCATGTATTTATAATAAGGGAACTAACAGCAGGATCAGAAACACTAATAGCTGCTCATTGCTTTTACTTGTGTATTTATATGGCGATGTTGTTATTTTTTAAAACATTTCACAGTTTTCAGTTCAGAGGTTTTAGGAAAATGAGAAAAAAAAAAAACATAGATAAAATCCACAAACGGGGTAAATTACAATAATCCGCTCATGTTGAAGCAGTGTCATTAGTTGACATCCTCACTCCCCTGTGACTGTGTGAAATCTGTACAGAGTTGTACATTATCTACACATTTCCTCATCTTCTTCTGAACATCTGGCGCTAAACCTGTGATATTTCATGAAGATAAGACAAACTGGCCGAAAGAAACCGGTTCGAGTGACATCCACACCTCAGCAGCAGGTGTATTTGGACAGAAAACACATTTTCCTGAATTAACTACATTTTCATTTTTTAAAGCACAATGATGGTTGTTTATCATACTGTATATTATCACAGCTTTTAAACACACTACACATCTGTACTCATCTGTCTAGACAGTATTTTAGGTGTTAAAAAATCCCCAAGAGGATCACATTCTTTATTTTCAGCTTTGTCACAAAACCTTTTATTTTATTGACGTTGTTTGTGTATTCACACACCAGGTAAAATTAATAGATTTGGTTTTTTTTTTTTTCCAACAACATAATTCAGCTCATGTTACAATATTGCAATATATTGTCACATGCGCTAATAATTTTTATAAAATCATCTTTTATAATGGTTCACAGCATTATTTTGTACTTTGCTAGATTTCTTTTGAATTGTACTTTGCTAGATTTGTGAGATATTATTCAGTGTTCGCTCTCGTCCCGTAAATGTGGTGATGAGATGAACGTGCTGGAAGCCTTGTTCTGAGAAGACCGTTGTTCTTGTGCTGCGTTCCAAGTTTCCAAACAGGGACAGATTTTTATCTGAGAACCACAAACGCAACCCAATAAAATGCTGCCCACTTAGACAATGTCTTCACATGCTGAACATGTATGATGAGTAGGTTCTGCTTTGGGAATGCTGAACTACACCGTCATTCCAGTAACGCTGCGTGGACTTCAGATTGATGAGCGAAGCAGAGAGGAAGCAGTTGTATTGCACCATTAAACTTTCAAGTTTTGTTGTTGTTCGTTCCTCCAACATCTTCCTCTTTTCATCGAGAGACTGATTTCATGTGTCATTGCAGGTCGTGATGTCACTTCCTGACGACATCCGACCCGGTCCTGATCTTTACGGGTTGCCGTGGGAAGCCGTGATCTTCACCACCACGTTAGGTTTATTCACCTTCCTGCTCTTCACCTGCAGATTCGTCCAGGCGGTAAGTGACCACTAACGTTCTCTAAACACGTTAGTTCATAAAGGACATTTTCTGTATTGGAACAGAAGTCATGGCACCCTGAGATCTGTCAGTTATCTAATCCATTCTCCTCAGCTGATTCTTACTAAAATCTTGAGATACACACAAAAAATACAGGATTAGTATTCCAGACTGCGCTCACAGCCAGTTAAGATGAGATTTTAAACATTATCATCCTCAAGTGAAGCACAGTAGGATGTTCAGGGTGAGTGGAATTTAGAAATAGTGCTTCAACATGACAAAAATATCACATCACGATAAATGAAGGCATTTCTACAATATGCTAAAATATGTATCGCAGTATATATTGGAGTTGAGTTCACTAACAAATTTCCAACAAGACTCACACAGCTTGTAATTCTGGGGAAAAAAAAACATTTAAATGTTATATAAAGATGTCACGGTGCACACAACATCTCAGAAAAGTGTATTGTGGCATAATTTACTACCACATCGATATTATAAAGTCTCATTGACCCGCCATACTTCAGACTCTAACTGTGTTGTTAGTTTTTTCTCTACAGGTCAGTAATCTGAGACCAAAAGATTAGAAGTGCTTAGAAAATAAACAGAAAATATTCTGTATTTCTGGATATTTCTACACATGTTTTACCAACAGCATGTTCATGTTCTGACCTCGAAGTCAGAGCGTGTCCTGACCTTAGCTGAAATGTCTTGTGTGAACACAGCCTTAGCTATCTGTAATATAAATACTGTGTGTATTATCTGTAATATAAATACTGTGTGTAT
>CM074925.1:26702847-26714961 GCA_037576815.1 Pangasius larnaudii
CACACACACACACACACCATGGTCTTTTGTGTGAAAGTGCAGGAATAACCCTGGCTGCTGAGTGTGGAGGTGTGTTATAATGGAACACAGCTTTTCACAAGCAGTAAAATCCAGAAACATGGCTAAAGAGCTTTAAAACAGCACGCTGAGGCGACAGAACACGACGGCGGGTTTTCCCTCTGCTGCTGCCTCAGTCTCCACAGCACCGCACACACCAACTGAGCCAACTGAACAGATCTGAATGAACTCTGCTCTGAATTCTGTAGCAGATCTCCGAGGAAGATCCTCTAACGATAAACCTGCGATTAAAGAGAATTTTTACCTGCTGCTTACGCCATCAATCATCCGGAAATCAGCTCATGCAGAAAATACACAAATAATCCCTCGGTACAAGAGCAGCAGGATACAGGAAGCTGGAATTCACCGCTATTTCCCTGCAGGCCACGCCCCCTTTCACTATGCCGTGATGCTGCCGCAATTCAACAATCCGTTCCTCTTTTAAATCCCACCGTATCTGTATCTGTCCCGTGAGATCGCCGTCCTCCTATTGGTGGATTTTAGATGAGCGTCGCACTAGTTCGGTTGCTATGACACTAAAACGAGCGCTGATAACGTGAGCGTGTTCTAACACCACCGATCTCAACTTACGAACAAACAAAGAATTATTCTACGATACACGATTTTAATCTGCGGCAGCGATATCAGGACAAAAATCCCAGCAGACTTCCGTCATAGCGTACCTAAGAAGAAACGTGTCCACTAGGGGGCAGTGTTGCATTAATGAATCCAAATGCACAAAAAAAAAAAATCCTAAACCCCTAAACTACGTCTAAAGCAGCGGTCACACTACACTTTTCAGTTCCACTGACTTCCATTCACACGCCTGCGAACACTGGAGACCGGAAGCTCAGTGCGGAGAAGTTTTGCATTTCGCTGCATTCCAGTCTGGTGAACTCTGACCTGCGAATTCGTATCGCGAAAAGACGTGTGATTGATAGAAGACTGACACGTCACTTCAGAAAATCCAAGATGGAGGAAACACAGATTATAGCGGTGTCACATCATCTCAAACGAACGCCTTGGTGTGTGATGTCATATCCGGTTGCCACCTACATTCACAGCAGTCTCTAAAAAATTCTCTCATGCTGGAAGTCTAGTGTGATCATTTTTTTTTACCCTGATGCTAGAGAGAGAGAGAGAGAGAGAGAGAGAGAGAGAGAGAGAGAGAACAAACCAACATGACTGGTACACACTGATTAGCATTCCTCTATCAGAGAGCGCTCAGCCAGTGTTTGCTATACCATTATAAATATATATATGTACACATATGTCTGTTTGCAGGAGGG
The DNA here is from genome assembly GCA_037576815.1 of Pangasius larnaudii. NCBI lineage: Eukaryota > Metazoa > Chordata > Actinopteri > Siluriformes > Pangasiidae > Pangasius > Pangasius larnaudii. The sequence continues at coordinate 26,704,194 of CM074925.1, forward strand.
GTTGCCATGGTAACCGTTTTCTCAGCGAGTATGCTGGTTTTCCCTCAGCGCCCTCATCCTCGTCCCACACGCACTTCAGAAAGTTGCGATGTGTAAATGTAAATAAAATCGACGTCTCATTCTGGGTTGGATCTCTTTAATTAATTACGTCTCACATATTTTTTTAAATCCGTTTCCCCTCCAATAGCGAGCGATCGTCATCTAACAGTGAGATCAGCGAGAATTATTACTATCGCCTCACTGCTGCTGCGTCTAAATACAAAACACCAAGAGGCTCATTCAGTCTCAAATCATCCAGCAGCTCTGCAGCGGCGCAGACTGATGACATCATCAGGTAGTGACTGGTTTCAGATCCTACTTAAAGGTTTAAAGACGGGTGTGTGGACGAGTGGCCGAGTTAATCAGGTGTGTTAACACACAGAATGAGATTAACCACTGCAGTAAACACTGAGCCACGCCTGCGCCATCACCATCATCATCACCTGCACCATCACCTGCATCATCACCATCATCATCACCTGCACCATCACCATCACAATCATCACCTGCATCATCACCATCATCATCGCCATCATCATCACCATCATCATCACCATCATCATCATCATCACCTGCACAATCACCATCATCATCACCATCATCACCTGCATCATCACCATCATCATCACCTGCATCATCACCTGCATCATCACCATCATCACCTGCACCATCACCATCACAATCATCACCTGCATCATCACCTGCATCATCACCTGCATCATCACCTGCACCATCACCATCACCACCTGCATCATCATCATCATCATCACCTGCACCATCACCATCATCACCTGCATCACCATCACTCCATGTTCAAGAACACAAGAATACAAGTCAATAATGTTGATACTGTGATATAGATTTTAGTTATTGATTTCCTTCTTTTTCTTTTTTTTTTTTAATCTGTAAACGTGATGATGATGATGATGATGATGTTTGCGCCCTACAAAGACACGACGCTCCCTATTCACGGATAATTCACTTTAAGAACCGTACAGTCGCTCATTATATCAGACAAACACACGTTTCATAAAAACCAGAAGACTGGCGTTTAGCGTTTAATCCTCTTTAATCGCTCTGAGGTGAAATTAAGCAATCACACAGCGATTAGAGCGCCTGTCGCTCTTAAAGCGGCCGTATGGAACTTTTCCGGGCACAGAGCCTCTCTCAGTTCCCTCGGCTCTGCGCCGGATTTACATTTCCTCATCTACAGGATTTAACTCCAACCTATTTCTATACGTTTAACAAAAAATGTCAATACAGTGGATTCAAAAAGATATGAATATTAATAATGAATGAAATTGGTATAACACTCGGTATGTACTGATATTTAATTCCGTTAACTGCACCAACAAAACATTAAAGCGCTTTTACCAATACATTAATATTATAATTCTAAGTGTTGCTGATGTCATACATGGAAATAACACTCGTTTTTCATCGAACATCTGTTAATCGACTACAAATCGCTCACACAAACACAACGAGTCAATTCAACTCAATCTATTAATAATATCATTAATATTAATATTCAAATCTAACAATCTAATTTATTTATTTATTATATTTATCTCCCAGGTCTGTTATTTCTACACATAATTAAAATATAGTTTCATTTATTTTTGTTGCTATTGATATTCCCCCATCACTGCCTGTTCCTTAGAAAACATTATTATTATTATCATTATTATTATTATCATCATTATTATTGTTGTTGTTGTTTACTGATGACTGCACCTGTTGTTCCTCAGGTTGCTCAGCACACACAGCACGTGCTGCAGGTAGGTGAGCGTTGCGGTTCTCCAGCGCTCGTGACTCTGCGGTTCTCCTCCGCACGCGTCCAGCGGCCCGAACTCCAGCTGCAGCTCGCGCACGAACGAACCGAACCGTCGCATGAGGAACTCGAGCCTCGGGGTGTCCTCTTCCGGTCCGGATCCGGATCCTGATCCCTGTCCCGCTCCCGCTCCTGGTCTGGTTCCAGTTCCGATCCCGGTACCGAAGCGCAGTTTGAGCTCGCTCCACAGCGCGGGGTAAAACAGACACTCCCTCCAGCGCGTGCACACGGCGGAGGCCCGCAGCTTGTCCCGCTCCGACAGGAAGGAGAAGATGTGGACGATCAGCTCGCTGGGTAACGCCGAGGCCCCGACGCTGCCGCGCAGAGCCATGGCTCAGTACACTGCCGTCTCACTACACACAAAACAATACAGATGCAGGAAACCCAGCTCTTTATCTAAGCGTTACACCGGGAGCGGCGGGGAGACGAGAAATCACCGCTACACAAAACAACAACAACAACAACAAACACCACCGAGCTGCTCAGCTTTCAGCACTACCGGGTACATACCATCTCTCTGCTCTTATAGGGGGGGGGTGACCTCACCGCAGACAGCTTCAGGTTCTACAGCTTCTCTCTCTTATTATCACACAGCACCAGCAGACACGTAAATCTCACTGACATACAAACACTTTAAAAGATACGACACACCATGTTTATCATAATGATGTATTCTTTTTGTTGTTTGTTTACAAAACCCCTTTCGTTGTAAACGGTAGCGTCCGGAGTGGCGCTGTTTTTGCTATTCCATGTATGACCGCTAGAGGTCGCAAAACTCGTCAAGGCCAAATGAGCTCCAGAGTGTGAAGCCGTTATACAGTGTATTATATATTATGTATTTTATATATATATTTTTTTATATTATAGCCAGAGCACTTTCTACTGGGTGAATCCCAAATCATTCATATTGAACATAGAGTGCACTAAACAGGGTGTAAAAGCCTTTATAGATAGCATGGAGTCTGTGGTATTTGGTATAATTTTATATTCAATTATCTTCGAGTAATCTCATTACAAGAAGCCCTAGAATGAGAAACCATAATAAATAATATATTCTGAAGTCAGGGTTCAAGTTTGGAACATCTGATGTTCTTACGTAATATATATGAAATAATATATAATATAAAAAACACCTAAAACTGACAAGCAGTAGGGTTCATTGTAGCTGATATATAAAAGCCACAACGCCATGTAAGCGTGTTTTGCATAAATAACTCAAATATTTAAATGTTTTAACAACAGAAAGAGGAAATATTATTTATTATCTTCTTGTTTTGTAAATTATATATCACTGTGTAATACGATATAATAAACGGGGGAAAAAGATTTCTGGTCATTACGCCCAATGATCAACAGAGGGCGCTAATGCTCTACACTGGTGTCTAAAATACAACGAAGAAAAAAAAAGCCGACGAAGATGGCGGAAGTTGTCGGAAAACGGGTGGGAAAAATAACAACGCGTCAAGTTGATCATCAAAACACAAAATAGGAAAAGAAAATGGCGGAGCTGTCACTCTACCTTACAAACGCTAACGTGTCTCTGGGACAAACTATGGAACCTGAGAAAGTAGGTGGACTATTATAAATAGAGTACTTTCATTTTAAAAGTCTTGTTAGCTCCGTTTAATACACAGCGTGTGGTATTAGTTTGTAAAATAAAAGTTATTCGGCTTGTTATCTGTTGCTAAGGAAGTTAGCATGCTAGTAAAACTATCCGAGCTTAATTTCTGCCTCACGCGCCTTTAATTCTGTTATTAAATGTTATTATTTTAAAAGTGTAAAGCATGTAATTCTTAATTCTTCATGTTCTGTTAGGTTTATATCTTTATTTATTTCTAAAATGTAAATATATTTAGAGTGAAATTATATTTTGATGGGGTTTTTTTTCAATGTAAACATGTTTTTGTGTGTAAAACATATTTATGATTTTGTAAATAAATAAACTTGTATTGAGTCTGTTGCAGTGAAACAGGACATGTTTCTGTTTGTCATCATGTTGAATTTGCCATCATGTTGTTTGTCATCCTGTTTTCTTTGTGTAAATATGCAGTGTAAACACTCTAAACCGGTTTATAAATGAGTCCTGAGGTGGAGTCGAAGTTTTCCGCTTCAGTCAGGAATTAAAGCCCAAATTCAGTTTGATTTTACTCCGAAGTCCCACCCTGTGTGTCCCGGGCTGACGATGGTGTAAATCATTTTGTATTAAACGATTATAAATGTCTCTGTAACTCTCGCTCATGAAGAGTTCACGAAGCATCGGTGTACACTTTTCTGGCCACACGATTCAGGATCTCTGAAGGCTGTAAAATGATTGGCTCTGTGTGCCGCTGTGTGTAGCGAGTAAACAAACGCTTGAACACAGTGAGAAATAAAAATTCACAGTCATGTCTTTAAAAAAATTTTAGATGCTGCGTCACAATTTGCCTGCTTCTACTACGCACTAAAGTATCAGTGAAGGAAAAGTGCGTACTTTCGAGTGTGTAGTAAACGAGTCGTATGCGAGTACTGGGACGTTCTAACGAACACGTCACGATGTAACAGAAGAGAAGAGACTTCCTGTCTCTATGATAAACCTCTAAATCCCTGATGTCTATGAGCTAAAGAACTGATTCCATTTTTAACCAAAAGCAGAAGTAATGTTCTTTAGGGATTTTATATTTCTCAGTTTGTTCTCCTGCTGAAAAACCCGGCACATGGATGTGCAGAAAGCCAGATTGAAGCTTCAGGATCCTGAAGCTTGTGGCCAGAAAAGTGTACAAAAGATACAAAAAAAGACATTGTTGTAGAAACCGGTGTTTTTGATATATATATATATATATATATATATATATATATATATATTACACACACTCATGTACATCTATAACATTATCAAAAAAAACCTGATGTATTGAACCTTTCTAGAACCAAAAGTTCCTTAAACTGTAACATTCATAAAAACTTTCTAACTTAAAATAAAATTTAAAAAAATCACTGTCGCGTATTCCTGACTCCTAAAGGGAAAAAAATTGTGTTTCATTATAATAATAGAGAATTAGTGCTGAAGCATAATAATAATAATTATTATTATTATAAATAACTATAAATAGTAATAAATGAGTCGCTCTACGTGTTGATGTTCCAGAGCTCCAGTGTGGTGAAGGAGTTTGAGAGCGTGGAGCTCGGCAACGCAGCGAAGAAGCAGAAGGTCCCACGCAGAACCATTTACTTTGCCAGCGGTGAGACGATGGAGGAGTTCAGCACAGACGAGGAGGACGAGGAAGAGGAAGAGGAGCGGCGCAAGCAGACCGCCATGAGCACCATCGATCCGGTGGGGGTGTGTGTGTGTGTGTGTGTGTGTGTGGGTGTGTGTGTGGGTGTGTGTGTGGGTGGGTGTGTGTGGGTGTGTGTGTGTGTGTGGGTGTGTGTGTGGGTGGGTGTGTGTGTGTGTGTGGGGGTGTGTGTGTGTGTGTGTGTGTGTGTGTGTGTGTGTGTGACGTCTCAGTCAGTTTCCTAACTAAGATCCAGTAGCTCACAGTGTCTCTGTGTTTCTAGTCGAAATTGACGTGGGGTCCATATTTCTGGTTCCACATGTGGAGAGTCGCCACGAACACCATCTCAGGTAACAACACCACGCTGCAGAGCCTGGAACACGCCACACACACACACACACACACACTGCACATCTAATACACACACACACACTACACATACATATAATGCATTAACATATATACAGTGTATAGATTTGTATTTTTTACACGATTCTCCTGAGTCAACACCGTTCTTCAGCTGAACTGAACTGAGAAATAAATCAAGACTGTGTTTTTCTTTTATATATATTTGTATATTTTATTTTATATTTATTTTTAAAAATTTTTGTGAATCACCCGAATGTGAGAAGCTGTGATTTATCGTGGCATGTTTTGGAATCACAGTTTCTGTGGCATCAGTAGCACAGTAACGATTAACAGGCTGTATCTCGTCCAGGCTCTGTGTGTAAGACGAGAGGTTTCCTTTTCTGTCTAAAGACTGCGTCGCTATTAGTTTAAAAAGAGTGCACGTTAAAAGAGAAATAAAGTTTAAAAAATGACGCATTGCAGTTAAATAAACTAATTGATCTGAGCATCAGACTGAACCCTGAGCATCGAAAGCCGTTACGGTTTAAACACCTCGAGCAGGAATTAACACCCAAACTGACACCCGCTGGCTGGATTTATTATTTTATGACGGATATTTTATGGGTTTATTTATTATATGATGATCACATCAGATCATAACCCAGGTGTTTCAGGTGTAATGTCTGACTCTGTGTGTGTGTGTGTGTGTGTGTGTGTGTGTGTGTGTGTGCTGATGATGCTGATTGTTTTTGGTTTCAGTGTGTGATTATCTGGGAGAGAGAATGGCGTCAATGCTGGGCATCACCACGCCCAAGTATCAGTACGCAATCGACGAGTACTACAGGATAAAGAAAGAGGTACTGTGTGTGTGTGTGTGTGTGTGTGTGTGTGTGTGTGTGTGTGTGTGTGTGTGTGTGTGTAAGTAAACTTAGATAAGAAATCACTTAGACCTGATTGACCTCGGCTCTGCGTCCTCAGGAGGAAGAGGCAGAGGAGGAAGACCGTCTGTCTGAAGAAGCCCAGCGGCGTTTCGACAGCCAGCACCGCGACAAAGAACAGAATCCGACTGTGGCGCAGCCCGAAGGCACGGGTTCCTTCGTCAACATGAGCTTCGAGGTGGAACAGGAGTCGTCATCATGATCAAGTGCCTTTTCTCCGCATTGATCTCTCTCTCGCTCTGTGTGTGTGTGTGTGTGTGTGTGTGTGTGTGCAGGACTGAGTGACATCACTGAATCATTTCTTTAAATAATAATATACTTAACCAAGGAAACTCAGAACTGAGTGCCCTCCTTAAATGTTAAATTCTACAACTCTGTGTATGTTGTATATGTGTGTGTTGTCATACATACGATAAGTGTTGAGATTGTACACTTATGAGTGTGAGGGGCGTGAGACGATACGATACACAACCTCGATGCGTAACTATAACAACGATAGAAAACAAAAACGATCGCCTCGGTTCACTACTGATCCGATTCAGTTCAGTTCATCTTCAGGACAGAGGAGTTTCTCGGGCACGTGCGTAACAAGCTGCGTCATTAACGTGAAGAGAGAGAGAGTAAAGAGCGGCTGGTGAGGGAACGACTGTTTATAGCTGCTATGACGTAAGTGACAACAGGAAGTAACTCGTTTAATGGACATTCCACGACATTAAATGTAGCTATAAACAGATAAAAAGTAAGACGTGTCGTCGTTTAAGCTCGCAGCCCCGACTGCAGGAAACGAGAAACACTCCTGATGGCTGTCTCTTGATTCAGTATCTTTATTTCTCTTTTCAGATCTCGGCTTGTAATCAGTAGACCGTTGGACCGATTTTTCATTTCAAATCGTTTTTTTTTCTGTTTACGCCCCACTTTTAAGTGATGTGACGTCTTTCATTTCACGCAAACAAACCTTTTGGTGGACATTTTTTTCATTCAGTGTTCTTCACTACTGCGAAGGCTGCATTCTCAATTTCGCTGATCATTTTCTGTAGGAAATATACATTACATATACATACACAATCCTCATTTCATATTCATAACATGTACAGTTTAAGGTTTAACCCGTATGACTGTATAGTGTGATGATGAAACCTTCTAAAAGGAGTTAAAATACTGACGTTATGCAGAGAAGCTGTGAGATATTCAGAGATATTCAGAGTTTTTCCAGCAGACAGATTTCTGATTGGTCTGTAGTTTCATGGCTCATGGTTCAAATCACTAATTCACTTAAACTTTAACGAATAAAAACAGAAAGGAGGCGGGGTTTAGATCAAATAACCAAAACTGTCAATCATTTAATCTGTTTAATCTTTTTTTTTTTTTAATTTATATTTTTTATTTATAAGGTTTATCAGGTCACGTTCCTCTGATTTGTTAAACTACTTTATTATTGTTTCATGAGAGCTGACTTCATCGCCAGCTGTGTTTGATCTCACACATTAACTTTATTTTATTTTATTTTATTTGGAAGCTGTGTATAAAGAGGTGATAATGACAGCAAAGTGGCATTTAATGTCGTGAGTGTGATGTCGTTATCTTGTGATAAAGTGAAATGCTGTGATGTAATGACCGGGTTGGATGATGATCATACTGGGAATTTATCAAACATGGTTTCATCCTCTATTTTTATTTGCAAAAAACAAACAAACAAACAAACAAAAAACAGATACAATAATTCAGTCTTAATAGAAACTTCTAGAAAAACTCTTCCAGAATATTAATAAATGTGTGTGAATTTATAAATCGTCACTACACTCGGAAATTATTCTTTTATTTTCACTCATTTTGATCAACTGACCATTAATAATTTCCGTGTGTGTGTGTGTGTGTGTGTGTGTGTGTGTGTGTGTGTGTGTGTTTTCAGGATGTAAAAATGAGGAAATTGAGATGTTTAATCTGTTGACGTCAATCCCGACACACGACTTTGGAAAACCGTGTACTTTATTGATGTACAGTTGCTTTAAACGCTTTAATATGATTTAACTTGTTAAAAAAATGTATATAATGATGTGACTTTCTTTAATAAACTCTTGAACCTTCATCCTGTGTAATAAATGTTTAAGTTAAAAATGAGCTAAACTGAATTGTACACACCATCATCCAGAATTATTGGCACCCTTCATTAGTAAAGATGGGTAAAACTAAATATATATTCTTATAAGATAAGAGTTTTTAAAAAAATTATATCTAATATAATAAGGGTTTGATAAGTTTTAATATATATGGGTTTTTTTTATTTTATATTTTTTAAATGCATCTACATAATTGTATACATTTTTTTATATATATATATAGTGATAGAGAGAGAGTGAGATAGTGAGAGAGAGTGATAGAGAGTGATAGAGAGAGAGATAGAGAGAGAGAGAGGGATAGAGAGAGAGAGAGAGGGATAGAGAGAGAGAGAGAGAGAGAGAGAGAGGGATAGAGAGAGAGAGAGAGAGAGAGAGAGAGGGATAGAGAGAGAGAGAGGGATAGAGAGAGAGAGAGAGGGATAGAGAGAGATAGAGAGACTCACAGCAGGAGGGCTGCAGTTCTTGTCACTGTAGGTGAACAGTTCATACAGAACGACTCCAAAACTCCAAACATCCGACGCCACTGAGAACTTACTCTCCATCAGAGACTCAGGAGCGTACCTTCATCACACACACACACACACACACACACACACACACACACACCATCACATATATACATGTTTATACTTATATGTATTATTATTATTATTATTATTATTAATATTAACATTTCCTCACCAGAATATGGGACTCTCTCCAGGCTCCTTCACCGTGTAATAGTCTTTATCCTGAGGAAGAACTTTGGTCAGGCCGAAGTCTCCGATCTTCACACGCATTTCACTTTCCACCAGAATGTTCCGCGTGGCCAAGTCTCTGTGGATGTAACGCTTAGAACCCAGATAATCCATCCCCTGTAAAACACACACACACACACACACACACACACACACACACACACACAATGCACAGCGTCAGCATGAAGAGAAACAGTTGTAGTGGACTGTGACATTTTGTGTGTGTGTGTGTGTGTGTGTGTGTGTGTCTGGGTGTGTGTGTGTGTGTGTGTGTGTGTGGGTGTGTGTGTGTGTGTGTACAGCACAATGAGCGTAAAATGAAGTTTTACTCTAAGCTTTTCAACACATCTCTAGTGCCCTCTAGTGGTCATACGCACGAAGTGCAGGTATTAATTCACTGTGTCCTAATGGACGACTCTGCGGACCGCAGATACAAATCTGTGCGTTTCAGTGCTTTAGTGTTTGAAACAGAAAAGCAGGTAAGAGTGAATAATACTGTCTGAATATTACAAATAACAAATAATTACTCTTTTGTGCTTGTGTGCTGAATAGTGAACATTTTGTGCAGTGATGTGTAATACAATCACATTTTTTCTACATTTAAAATGCATCTAATACAATAAGAATGACTGAATATCTATTAATTACACACACACACACACACACACACACACACACATATATATATATATATATAAATAAATCCTTTATGACCAGTTTTAAGTTATGTTTCCTGATTTGAGCAAAGCTGATTATTTAGCTGGTTTCACATCTATTTAAGGTTTAAATGAGAAATTATTATTGTGCTTGTTTCCACTCGTTAAAAACAACTTCATCTGCCATTTTCTGGAAAGGAAAGTGATCTTGTGCTGATAAAATAATACCGACAACGCAGAGGTTTTAGCTGAAGGGAAGTGGACAAGATTGTGATAAACGGTAAGTGTAAACGTGTGTGTGTGTGTGTGTGTGTGTGTGTGTGTGTGTGTGTGTGTGTGTGTGTGTGTACTTTGCAGATCTGTGAAGCGTAGTGCAGCAGTTTCTTGTGATCGAAGCGCTCTTTGTTCTTAGCGAGGTATTCCCTCAGACTGCCGAATGGAAGGTACTCCATCACCAAGCGCAGGTTTTTACGACCTAAAAAAAAAAAAAAAAAAAAAAAAAGGAAAGAGGATGAAACATTAATTTAAAAATCCAACAGACACTTGATATCAACTTTCTCCACCAAAACGTCACTGTTAGTTGTTGTTTCCTTTAAACAAACTCCACACTGAATCGGTCTCAATTTTAAATAATATAGTTGAATAATAAGAGGAACATTTGTGAATGTGTGTGTGAGAATGTGTGAATGTGTGTGTGTGTGTGTGTGTGTGTGTGAGAATGTGTGAATGTATGTGTGTGTGTGTGTGTGTGTGTGTGTGAGAATGTGTGAATGTGTGTGTGTGTGTGTGTGTGTGTGTGTGTGTGTGTGTGTGTGTGTGTGTGTGTGGGTGTGTGTGTGTGTGTGTGT
>CM074925.1:26715061-26730246 GCA_037576815.1 Pangasius larnaudii
ATATATATATATATATATATATATATATATATATATATATATATATATTTATATATTTGGATGAATTTAAAGGTTTAATATATGTAAGGGTTTTTTATTAATAATTTATTTATATATATAAAATTTTATTTTCCTAGAATAAATGTATTTCAATTAAAAGTTAGATTTTTTCCTCCTACTGTCAGTCTGAGATTACGCTAATTAACCGCCGGCATTCTTTCCCCCATAAACTTTATTCTTTGTTTTTAAAACCCATCTGTACTGAGGGTGCCAATACTTCCAGGACTGACACCAGTATCGGTTAAACCTACAAACCCAGCCTGCATCTATTCAGCTCCGGGTTTTAATCTCCGCAGGGTTTGTTGTGGTCACGTGTCGTCCAAGTCGGCCGAGCTGCTCTCGTCGCTGGTGACCAGCACCTCCCGGTTCTCGTAGGTCCAGAAGCCGTTGAGGTCGATGAGGATGCTGGTGACCGTGTCGCCCTGACCGCTGTTCACCAGATCCTGCAGCGTGATCTTATACGGGTCTCTGGGCTTCACCATGTCGAAGATCTCGTCCTGCACACACACACACACACACACACACAGCTCAGGCAATAGTACTGCGTAACACACACTCACTGCCTGGGACTCTTCATTTCCACTTAACTGAGTTTTATCCTTTATGTTGCTTTATCAGCTCAGGAGAAGTTGGTTAGATGAGAACCTGTCAAACAATGAGGTCAAAGGTCACAAACCTTGACATCCTGAAAAGACACGGGGTCCTGACCATGGATTTTCATCTGCTCCTGAATGGCCTACACACACACACACACACACACCATTACGACACACAGTTACACTACAGTGCACACGTCTCATCAACTGTAAAGTGTTATAATGACTTCCACTAAGAGCCTCATAAACCCTAGCGTTTGGGACGCAGAAATAAAGACGAGAGCAGAGAGCGATTCCTCTCAGGAAATAAACCGGAATCTCTTTCTGACCCTGAAGAAGTAGTTGAGGGTGAAGACGTTGAGGTGGCCCCTGTTCTCCATGTCCAGCAGCTTGAAGATGTACTGCAGTGCTGCCGGCTCCTTTCTGTTCTCCAGAGCCAGGACAAAGTCCAGGTACGTCTTATAGTCCTGCAACACACACACACACATTACATCACACACACACATTACATCACACACACACACACATTACATCACACACACATGCAAAAATTGAAAACCGTAGTCTCTAACACAAAGTAAATAAAATGCTGTGAAAACTTCATAGGAAACTGTAAGCATGTGCCAACTGCTGTGATACTGTGTGTGCGTGCGTGTGTGTGTGTGTGTGTGTCTGTGTGTGTGTGTGTGTGTGTGTGTGTGTGTGTGTGTGTGTGTGTGCATGTGTACCATTTCCCCGTCGTAGGTGAGACACTCCTGATAAACACGGTCCAGGAAAACGCTGGTTAAGGTTCCTGTGCCGTAGCGAGACAGCTCCTCTTTACTCAGCATCCCATTATGATCCTTATCCAGGTTCAGGTACTGACCTACACACACACACACACACACACACACACACTTAAACACGATGTTTAAATAAAATACGATAATTATTCTACTTTTTTTTTTTTTTTTTTTTTTACCGTAAACACGGAGTGCAGATGGAGCTGAGAACCAGTTGGACTCCTGACTCTCTTTGGAAAGTTCTTCATCTCGGAGCTGCAGATTAATGCATGTGGATTATAATAAAATTTAAAATTTAACACTCAGAGTTCCGCGTTAATAAATCTTCATTACCTCAAGCAGATCATCCAGAAAACTGCAAGCCAGGATGTCCTGAATTTTAATTTTACCTGAAATATATTTTTGAACACCAGCATTAATGTTTAGCCGGAGGTTTATAACATGACCTGCGTATTTCAGGATTATCAGATAAGCAGATCTGTTTTTAATTTATAAGATCTCAAACAACGTGTGCTAATCCTCGTGTGCAGAGAAAGAAGTGGGTGTGTTCTGGGTGAATTACAGAACAGCAGAACGTACACGTACAACACAATACGTGAACAAGGCTTTTGCGTGTGCTGTTTGTTCATGCCACGTTCAGATCTCTAAGAAACCTCCAGAAGTCTAAAGTCTGAAATAACGCAAACAAATGTAGAACGGCGTAAAGATGTGAAATGTGTCAAAAAATACAAAATAAAACATGACCACATGAAATAAAAGAGTGTGTTCTGTTCATAGGGGACGGAGAATGAAAACTTTTTAGATATACAGCGGCTGGAACTGGAGGTCAGTATCTAGAACCAATTCTGCCGCATTTATTATTAAAATTCTTTAAATTATTAGATTACTGAAATGTAGTGAATGGAGTCATTTTGTCTGGCAGAAACAGAATTGTGTAAATTTACTACATGGCTTCCTGATGCATTAATTTCATCCCGAGGTGACTTTCAGGATTAATAAACCACACTGCACGTGATAAATTCATTTTCATTGACTCCGCCCACCATTTTACACTTTTATACAGAAATGCCCTGAATTGTGTTGTGTTTTTTTAATATATGTATATCAATCAGCCGTTATTGTATAAACAGTAAGGAGTGGACGAGAGACAGGAGTAAAAGCGCAGTAACGCTGCAGCGGATGAACGAACCCGTGCGCAGAGGGTCGAGGAAGAAGAAGAACTTGCGCACGGCAGTACAGACGTAAAAAGAGTAGAAGGATTTCTCCAAGCCGTCCAGCTGAGGCAGAGTGGGGATCAGCTCCAGGATGTAGTTCTCCAAATCCTAAACACAAAGGAAACACGATAACGTGAGCCGCCGTTCCACTGCGTTCACAAACACACTGCAGCGTGAGGCTATTCGTCAGCCAATAGAACAGAGTCGGGGGCGGGGCTTCAGTCACTCACACTGATGTGGAAAATGGATGAGAAGCTAATTGCAGTTGTCAGTACGATCCACTGCTTATAATCTACACGGAGCTCATGACGCAGTGTGTGTGTGTGTGTGTGTGTGTGTGTGTGTAAATGTACTGACGCACCAAAACATCATAATCTGACTTTTACTCACATCAGGACTATTACATTCATATGTTTTCATCTCTGAGGCTCTAGTCTGAGAAATATGGCTAAAATATATCATGATACATAACAACAACTTTAGGAAAATCTACATGCTGAAGAGGAACAAGAGGGAAAGTGAGACGATGGGTTAATAAATAAATAAATAAACAAATAAATAAATAAATACACTCAACAGTCTCAGAGAATTTATTGCATTGTCAGGATATTATCACATCACCCTGCCCTAATGAAGCCTGGAAGTTTCTGCCTGGAGACAGGTTTGGAATAATGATCTAAAAGCAGTAAGTGGTCAAAAGCCTTGAGAATCGCACCACAGTGTTAGGAATTGAATCACGAGGTCTGGAGGGAGTCGCAGCTCTGAGATACACGCTGTGAATGTGTGAGGATACTCACAGACTCGCGGAGAAATCCCTGACCCGCGACATCGTACAGACTCAGACCGATCCTCGTCTGGTGAAGCCACACTGAGCATGAAACAGCGCAGGAGAGAAGAGAGGACAGATCTTAAACCCTATTCACATTACACCACGGCGCGAAACGCCACGTTTGTGTGTACAGGTTAATGAGCTCTCTCACACACACACACACACACACACACACACACACACACACACACAGAGACCTGATAACGTATCCTCACACACCTTTTCTCATGACGTAATTAAAGAACTGCATGATGGAGATGCGTCCGTACGGGTCGTTATGAAGCAGCTTGGCGTACACTCTGGCAGTGAAGAACAGTCTGAGGAAGAGGAACGGACGCTTGTTATTAACATTAACGTTAAACACGCCGGACATCACGGCTCCCGTTTCTTCTGTGCACCTACTTGCACTTTTCTCCTGCTTTCTCTCCGACCTTCAGGAAGCTCTCGTAGCTGATCATGGCTTCATCACCGCTCGTAGGAGGCACTTGATGTTTATCGAGGAGAAACCACAGGTTCTGTGGGGAAAAACACACACAAGCATAAAAATATAACATTAAATGTAGCAGCACATTAAATTTAAATACATTTTTTTAATTTACTGTATTGTTATACAATCAAGCAGCATATGTTAGAATTTTTGCCTTAGCGTGACTGCAGTAGTTTTGTTGTATTTAGAGAGTATACGTTAAACTACAGTAATTACGGTAATCTGTTATTTAAATTATAGATTTTCTCTACGCTGACAGACTATACTGATTTATTTGTTTAACTTTATTAACCCAGGGTAGCCACATTCAGACAAAAATCTCTCTTACAACAACAAATAACACTTATAAGAGCAGCACAGAGCTATTAGAAACGTTCATACTGAAACACGTGCATCTCAGCAGGAGCACGATTTAAAGAGGACATCAGGAGGAAACAGGACCAGAACACTTCCTTGCCTGTAGCTCTTCGTTGTCGAGGAGCTCTCGGCTTTTCCTCTGCAGAAACACGGCTCTCGACTCCTCTCGCAGTTTCTGCAGCAGCACTTCATCCTCCGCAGGAAGCTGTCCATGCATACCGACAATTAATGTGCATCAGTAACAGAAAATAGAGGAAATAACATAAAGCATTTAATAGAAATTATAAAAATTCATTATTATAACGTGAAAAATAACCAAGATAAGCAAGATAAAATAGTAATAAATTGGGTCAAGTAGAGAACTGTAGCTCGGGGGAAAAACATTACAGTTAAATATTTCACACAAATTAAATGTTAAAAAGTTTCTCAAAATGTTAAAAGATTGAAGAAATACAAAACTAGAGAAAAACTAAAGTAAATGTTTAAAGCAGCTTCTTCAAATTATCTGATGCAGTTGATGCAGTCTCTCACTCTCTCTCTCTCTGTCTGTCTCTCTCTCTCTCTCTCTCTCTCTCACTCTCCTGTTCTCTCTCTCTCTGCTAAAATAATGTAAACGTTACAATGCTTTTCAGAAACTGGGCCCAATACAAGAAGATCACCATCAGGATGAACTCTGCAGTGGAATTATATTAAGCTCCAGAGGTACTGGACGGAAGAGGAAGCTCACTCTGTAGTAGAAGCGTGGGATGTGTTTAAATGTCCCGTCTTTACTCCCTCCTCCCTTCCATTCAGTGTAATATTTAGAGAAGAGCTCCGTCTCCTCGGCTTTCTTCTCTTCTTCACTCCTGCTGTCTGTAAAACCAAGAGACTTGTGATTTCACCTGTTTATAAAGTGTGGAACAGAGACTCCTGCACACTGCATCAGCTGCTTATTCCAGTTACCTGCAGATTTTATATCTTTATTATCCTTCTACTTCTCTCTTTCTTTTCTTTTCTGGTTTAAGGCAGGACATTTATTCCAGACTCCATTTAAAGAGATTTGTACAATTTGTTCTTATTAAGCTTTAAGAAAATTGTAGGTGATTTCCATGTTCTTAGAAGCCAGATTTTTTTTTATTTTTAATGTGAAAGCCAAATATAAGTTTATTTCCGCCAGAACATGTTTATTTCACCCCAGACTTAAAAAAGAAAGTATTCAAACCTTGCTCCATTCATTTTATATTCAGCGATATACTGATAATTTAGTTTTTTTGTATTTATACGTATAATACATATACACTGTGTATTTATTAGCAGTTCTAGATCATTTTCCTGTGTCATTTTGCCTTTCTCATATTCACTGTTAGCTTGATGATAATATGAATGACTCGAAACTACATTAGCAAACTAGCTTATTAAATAAGTAAGATATCACACCAGGTTTGGCCGAGGCCAGTCTTCTTTTCAGAATATCTCTCCAGTGTGCACTTTTGTCGCTTGTCATATCTGCAAATGTGAGGTTTATAAAAAGATTCCGATAATAAACAGAAGGTGTACTTTTTCCCCTTCACAACTTAACCGACTGTTTACGTTTCCGCGTCGGTCGCACAATAATGACGTCGCGACGAGACTCGTCGCGTTGCTACCGACGTCACCTTGGTCGCCGCATTGCTAGTGATACCTACATGAGTTTAGGTAGTTATCAGTTTTCTGTTATATTGAGGTGTTTAAATGTAAGTGAACTCTGTTTTAACTGAAGGAAGAGAAGCAGCAGATTCGTTATTGTGGTCTGGTCTCTAATTTTAGTTTATTTTATTGTGTTAGCGCTTTATTTTTAACGAGAATGACAGTAATGCATGTTCAATGACGTCTGGTTTATTATAGCTAGATAACTAGATGCACAAAAGTTAATATGAGTTCTTGAAAATGTAATTTGAAGTCAACTGTCATGTCATTTAACATTTAAAAAAATCTCTTAAAAAAAGCTAGACATGTCAGAATTTTTGTAATTGTGTTTCCACAATTCTGTCAAATCAGCTGAAAAGCCAGTTTGCAATGGGATCCTTTATTATAACAAATTCAAGGACTTGTCTCAAGCACCTGTGCCCCCTACTTAGGCGCCCTCTTTATCACCAGTGTGCTCTGCAAAAGAATAACCAGCCCAATAATCACCCCTACTGCACCAAAGGAGAGAGAAGACCATCAGAGTTTCATGGCACCAAGCACAGAGACTTCACTCAGAGAGAAAGAACTTCATTCCCAAAGTCAGTGTTTGCATCCGGCAATGCCAGAAGAACTGCTGAGATTTTAAAGAGGAAGTCAGGAGCGGATCAGGACCAGGACCAGGACCCAGATCAGGTCAGTACGGGTTCACTGAAAGGCCGGGCAGCTTTTACAGCTCAGATTCCTGATCGGGCTCTGAGCATCTCAGAATGGAGAGATCTAAAAAGCAGCTCGTCCAGGCCGGAGCGCTTTGAGCTGAGGATGATGGAGGGAATGCTGGCTGACTCTGGGGCTGACATCAGCGTCGCTAAATCTCTCCTCAACTACGTCGCTGCAGAAAATGGAACGCTGCCGTATGAGCTGCTGCTCAAATATCTGGCGCTTTGTGTTTCTGGTGGCCATCACTCAGAAGTTTCCGACGTCTACGACATCATGAAGAGCTGCTTTAAGACTCTGGACACCGGAGCATACAGTCTGTTCGTGAAAGGCCTGAGTCAGACCGAGCGCTGGAGAGAAGCCCTGATCATCCTGGAAGACATTAAGAAGGTCATCACACCGTCATCCAGGAATTATGGTGATGCGGTCACCGGGGCTGTTCTCCATGGGGAGAGGGAGACGGCGTGGCGTCTGTATGGTGAGCTGCTGGATCGGGGACTGATTCCCAATCAGGAAACATGGCGGTGTTTATTTGAGAGTGGTGTGAGTCAGCGTGCACACAAAGACGAACTCCTGGCCATCTTGACCTACATGAGAGAAAACCAGATTTATCCGGAGGAGAAGTTGGTCAGAAGCATTAAAGTGTGGTTTGAAAGGTAAGGAAACGGCTCATTAGGAGTGGAACAGTATGATAAATTTCCAGTAACATCGACTTCTATCCCTTTGCCCCTCCCTCACAAGCTAGGGTTGGATGTGATTGTGTGTCAATCAAACAAGCCACGCCCCTAGATCATAGTGATGGTCTAACAACAACTCAGAATTTTTTGGAAATTTGCTATGATTAAAAAAATAGATAAAACAGGTTCAGATATATGTCAGTTACAGTGTACAGTATTAATAAGGCAGCAATTTTTGTGACTTATACCAATATATACACACCACTATAGCACAAAGATAACTGTACAGCCATTTCAGGTTTGATCAAAGTATATCATCACACCAACATATCTTCACATCCCTACACCTTAAACAGAGCTTTTTGCTTTTTTTTCCTCTGCTTTTGGCATTCATGAGTTCCATTTGAAACCACTGTTACTGCTATAGTTTCCGCAGTGGAGCTCTGAAGACGTCGTGTTTTGTCTCTTTACAGTTTACCAGAAGAGAACTGGAGAGGGAAGTTTACTTCTGTGGATCCCCGGTGCGTAACTAAATTCATTTAATTCCACTACCGTTTTTTAAACAGTTACTTTAATCCTAAATTAGATAAAGCTCACCTGCTGAGACAGGTATAGGGATTTTTAAGATAAAAACAGATGCTTTTAGCTGTAAATGCTGGAGTAGAACGTTTACTAATGCAGACATGAAAGCACACTTATTTGACAGATTTATTAATCCAGAGCAAACAGCTGAAAAAAAGTACTTTATAAATGAAAGGAGCCTGTTTGTGTTGTTGGACAGAGGAGTGTGTCGGAGCTGTGGGACAGAACTGGAGTCCATCCAGCTGACGGAGGAGGAGTACACTCAGCTAAAACACAGAGTGATGGAGGATGTGATCGAGGGCAGGGACGTCTTCAATAAGACCACACCTGAGGTTCGCTTCACTTCCTTTAACTTCTGTTTGTGTCTTATTTCCAAACACACACACACACAGACACACTGCAGAAGGAAGTCACCAGGCAGGAGGAGATGTGCAGCACTGATGGGACTTCAGGGATCTGCACATGTTCTCACATTCAGGACTGAAAAAAAATAGTTTGTTAACTAGCTTAGTTAGATAGCTAGCTAACACATGTCAGTATCAGAACTGTACAGGATCTGCATCATAATGGTGTAGGAATAGTGTTGGATCAGTAAACAGTATAAGAACAGTGCGGAAACAGTGTGGGAACAGTATAAGAACAGTGTGGGAACAGTATAAGAACAGTACGGGAACAGTGTGGGAACAGTGTGGGAACAGTATAAGAACAGTACGGGAACAGTGCGGGAACAGTATAAGAACAGTGTGGGAACAGTGTGGGAACAGTATAAGAACAGTACGGGAACAGTACGGGAACAGTGCGGGAACAGTATAAGAACAGTGTGGGAACAGTATAAGAACAGTGCGGGAACAGTATAAGAACAGTGCGGGAACAGTGTGGGAACAGTGCGGGAACAGTGCGGGAACAGTATAAGAACAGTGTGGGAACAGTGCGGGAACAGTGTGGGAACAGTGCGGGAACAGTATAAGAACAGTACGGGAACAGTACGGGAACAGTATAAGAACAGTGTGGGAACAGTATAAGAACAGTGTGGGAACAGTGCGGGAACAGTATAAGAACAGTACGGGAACAGTGTGGGAACAGTGCGGGAACAGTATAAGAACAGTACGGGAACAGTACGGGAACAGTGCGGGAACAGTATAAGAACAGCGTGGGAACAGTACGGGAACAGTGCAGGAACAGTATAAGAACAGCGTGGGAACAGTATAAGAACAGCGTGGGAACAGTGTGGGTATTACAGTAGAATAGGATTAATGGGATTAATGGATTAGTGTTGGATTGCTATCGGCTGATACTGTGTGAATATTGCCTCAGGTTGCAGTGCTTTCTGGGAAAGTTGTGCTTATGCATTGATATCGTCTCGATCCCTCATTTAGCGAAGTTGAGCTGAGCTGGTAAACGAATGGATTTCCCCTTAAATGTGGCACCAAGTTGATGCGTTTAGTGTCTAAGGCAGTTTTGGAACACGTTTTCATCCAACCGGTCCCCACCTTCTTCCTGCATGCTTTACATTCCAGCAGTGACCACCAGGTGGCAGAGACGTCACATCTGCGAATTCACGTCACCAGTTCACTCCTCTTTTTGGATCTGCTCACTTATTTATTGCTCTGAAAAGAAGCAGGAATTTAAAACATGAGTATAAAAATACTTAAATCTTTCAGTGTGTTACAGATGAGGGTCTAAACACTGCACATGGCAAGAATGGTTCACATCACGCTATTGACACCAAGCACAGGGCTGCGTTCTCACCGGCTTCCCATCTGAAGGCTAACATTAGGACAGCTGTCTTCATCCTTATTTTGGATGTTTGAGCAGTGTGTGTGTGTCATGTGTGTCTGTCTCAGGGAAGGCAATCCCATCATTCCATTTACAGTGTGAGAGCTTCCGGCTCTTAACATGACGACATGGATTAAAGTGAAATCTCCAGCCGAGACAAATTCAGTGTGTGACGTTTTCATCCTTAGTGTGCCACAGATGCTAATGTTGGGAACAAATAGTGAAAGCGTATTGCCACTTGTTTGGCATGTGAGGAGGTATGGCCTAAAAATATTGAATATATATATATATATATATTTAGGAATAAAATTGCGTGTGTTTCATTTTTACCAGATTTTTAAAATTGTTTCTTTAATTGTTCTTTGGTGTTATGGTGCTTTTCCCAGCCGCTCAGTCTGCAGATGTAAATAGAGCCCAGGCCTGCAGACTTGCTGCCTACTGCCACATTTAGATGCGAGTTAGGGGCTTTCCAGGACACCCACTCTCGTGTGTGTGTGTGTGTGTGTGTGTGTGTGTGTGTGTGTGTGTGTGTGTGTGTGTGTGTGTGTGTATGTGTGAGTTTAGCCTGCATGCACACCAGCCAGATTTAGGAGATAGTCAACACACGGTATCACACGTCTCCACTGAAATTCCTGCTGCAGCAGGAACACGATGGTTATTTATGTTTCTGTGCAAATCATTTCCACTAAAGTCTCTTTTCACATGTACAGTTTATTTATAATCATTCCTGCGATAATATTACATGAAGTTTAACGTGCACAGTGTTGTTATTGTAGACGCTTTACTCATTACGTACAATACCGATGTTCATATTCACTCCAAATATATATATATATGAAAAATATTTATATGCATTATATTTTCTTAAATGATTAAATAGTGGCAGTTTCACTAATATTAATTTTAATATCAGTATTCTTTATATATTTGTAGTTCATTGCTTTGTCACTTTAGGTGAGGCATTACACACAGTATGTAGACGTGTGTTTGACTCAGGAGTAGGCGGCCTGGTGAGGCGTAGTTTTTGGGTAATTATATAAAGTGTGTCAGGTTTAAGACGAGAGATTTTAAGCGTCTCTCTGCAGGACAAATGCAATATTATAATCTGTGATAAAATTATAAAATACTAAGCCATTAGATTACTATTGAAGTTTTTCTGTAAAAGTTGTGGACGTTGTGCACGCGGTGTGTGTGTGATGAGACGCTCGTTTGTGGGTGTTATGGCTGAGGCACGTTTGCGGCACAAAGGGGTTTCACATTTCAGCCTTCAAAGGCCTCTCACATGAGTGACCATGGAAAGTCCCTGTGTGTGTGTGTGTGTGTGTGTGTGTGTGTGTGTGTGTGTGTGTGTGTGTGTGGCCTCTAACCCCCTTATTGCTGAAGTGAAACCACCCCAGGACTCTGCAAACCCTCCCACGGATCACATACTTTTATTTAAAGCACACCGTTATAACATATTAATAAGCAAATCATAATAATAATAAGAAAAAGTCTGTTTTATAAACCACTGTTAGTGGATTTCTGCAAAAAAACACCAAAAACGTTGGATGTGGATGTGAAGTGGGCGTTACGCGAGCTGCACAGAGCTGCACAGAGCTCTACGATGCCGTCTCATCCAGGGTGTATTCCCGTCAGTTTTCCCGGGAGAGGCACTGGATCCACTGATCTCTGTTTTTCCTGACAGCACATGAAGCTCATACATGTTACAGAAATCACATAAAACTTATCAAGGACTACACGTGCTTTTTATTATCCGTGCGTTTGCTGTACACGTCCCTGTGAATGAGCTGTTGCTATAGAAACGATATCGTGTTAGAAAGAGAGCATTAATATAAATCTGTGAAGCATAAAAAAAGAGAAGATTAAAGTTTCATAGTCATGACAAATGAAGCTTCTTCTCTCGTCATTTTCACGTAAAGTCACGTCGTTGTCACGTTATTCTTGAAATAAACGAGGCCGTGTCTGCACACTGTAGTAGTTCTCACATGCAGCAGGTTCTGATTTCTGCCAGATCTTCTGTAACGCTGCGTCCAAACCACATGAGCACTAAGATCACCCTTAATCTGCCTTTTTATTGATAATGAACATTTTATATAAGGATAAAGTTTATAAGCCGTGGTATTACGTAATATTCTCATCACCTGCCTAAGGTTCCTTTCCCTGTGTGTGTGAGTGACATTGTACTGTTTTACACGTCGACCCTCAAAAAACTCAGTGCACCCCAAATTAAATGAAAGAATAATTATCATTTATTACAGAGCGTTTGTTCAGGTGGCGTGACTGTGACGTGACGTGACTGTGGCGTGACTGTGACGTTCGAAATGGTCGCCGTTCCCACTGTGAGTGTTAAAAGTGACTCATGCTGTAGTGTTCAGGAAGAACAGACACATTTACTGTAACTTCCTGATTGTTCTTTATTTGCTCTTTTATTCCGCTCCTTGTTAATGTTTAATATGAACACCTTCTTTATGATCTTTCCTCGGAATTCTCTATCAGAGCTTTCATTTCACAACGAATCGAAAGTTTGTACACCCCTGCTCATAGAAGGTTTCTACATTTTGCTCTATTTTACAATAATAATGAAGCCTGCTGTGAAATAACACACGTGGAATGATGCAGTGTTAAATCCAAGCTATTTTATATTTTAATAATATTCCTGATAAATTTTGGCATTGATAAGTGTCCTGATAAATCGTCTCAACTGGCTTCATGATGGAGCTTCACACAGCACGTTTATTAAAAATTCCCCAATCGTTCCTGCTCGTGTGAAGAGTAAAAGCTACTTACTGAAATTAAATTCGATTCAGAAATACATTTCCACGTGAGCATGACGCTTCTATTTCTGTTGTTCTTAGAAACAAATTTCAGTCATAAATAATATTTAATCTAGCGTCTGGACGTTTGATTTGTAGTGTAAACGGGGAGGAAAGTGCCGTGTACGCTGCGTTAGATTGTGTTTCGTCTTGAAATGGAAAAAAAGCCATATGTATGAGATGTTCAAAACAGTGTTTGGCTTTAAAGCTATAAATGTTTTTCTCATTTCAGAACCATTTTGTGGCTAACATGAATAACTGATTGTGACTGAGTGGGATGTGTATCAGTGATTAAATAATTCTCTCTCTCTGGGGAACGCTGAAAGGTTCTCTGTATGTAGAAGCTCCAAATTATTGCTTATTATTTTCTTCTTCATACGTAGAACCTGTGAAGTTGTGATACAAAACCGAACACCTAGAACCTACACACTGAACACCTAGAACCTCAGGAGTTTAACATTTAGCTTCTTGCTACTTGGTACACTGTTAGTGCAAAAAAAGGTTCTTCGAGGGTTCTTTAAGGATTCACTGGATATTTAAGGTTCTTAGCCTCCTAAAAGGGTTCTAAAAGTGTGTGATTTGAGACACAGTTTTGAAGTTATTAATGAACCAATACTGAAAGAAATGAGATTCAGTGCTCTTACAGCTGCAGTGAAAAATGATCATGCAGGACAGCAAGTGTGTGTGTTTCTGTGTTTGTGTGTGTGAGTGGGTTAATGGTTAATGGTTATGCCACACCCGCTGCGCGCACACACACACACACACACACACACACACACACACACACACACATATGCAGGGCAGAGTCACGTTTGCATACACACACGTGACCTTATCACCCGGAGTGGGAATCCCCGCACTTTCTGTTCTCATTGAGATTTGACATCGCCATGACAACAAACCTGACATCTGCAGCAACAAACACACCTTCACACACACACACACACACACACACACACACTGTACATATATATAATCCTACTGTTCTCAGAAAGGATAAACATGACAGCGTGTGATTATAGCTTTATTTACATATAACACTTTTCATCCATGTAAAATGTTTTTAAAGTGGCAGCATTTAACATTTTAGCAAATAAACACACACACGCGCACACACCTACACGCACCCACACACACACACACACACAGACACACACGCACGCACGTGCACACACGCGCACACACCTACACGCACACACACACACAGACACACACGCACGCACGTGCACACACGCGCACACACCTACACGCACCCACACACACACAGCCATGCTTCTATTAATAATAGTATTGATAATCCAGAAATAGAAATATATATATAACACTTTCAGAGGAGCTCGTAGTGCATACATTTAAAAAAACACACGAAATAATACACACACACACACACACACACACACACACACACACACACGGCTGTAGTTTGCTAAAAGGGTTTGTTAATGTTAATGTTAATAATAATGATAACTGTCCTTCAGATTAAGGCTGCATGAAAATATCAGTGTAACACAAGCAAAAAAAAACATTTATCTGCATATTAAATACATCGTTTCAGGAATTATTACAAACATAAATAAGAAAATGAATCTAAAGTAGTTTTTTTAGACGAAGAAGAAAGAGTTAATATAGATAATGGAGATAATATTATTATTCCATCGATTAAACAGAAGCAGTATTAAACGTGCAATAACACACACCTGCACGTCGTGTGTGTGTGTGTGTGTGTGTGTGTGTGTGTGTGTGTGTGTGTGTGTGTGTTCAGCGGGTAGAAGAGTGAATTATAAAATTACAGAGCCTTATAATTAAAATAATAATAATTCATCATTTATAATAAGAGCTTAATAACAGTAATTTTCCTTCAGTGCAGGTTAGACGACTTTACTGTCCAAGTAGCAAACAGCACGACAAACAGGAAGTAACACACACACACACACACACACACACACACACACACACACATGCGTGCAAGTGCTGTTTTCAAAAATGTTACTGTATAAGACAGTAAAACAAATAAAATGTTTAATTATTTCATAAAAAAATAGAAGTAAAAGCTTGGACCAAATATACAACCAGGCGAAACCACAAAAAGGAGAATAAAATGAAAAAAACCCCTAAATAAATAGCTTGCAGGTATGCGGTTCTTCAGTGCCGCTCCTTTGTCCTGCACACAGCAGATTATACAGAGTTCATTTAAATAAAGAATTCAAAATAATAAATAATAAATAATAAAGTTCAGTGTTTTAAACCTGGAACTCTGGAGGAGTAAAACTGGTTATTAAAGCCACGTCATCCAGTCAGACCAGACCATTCTGTCTCTCTCTCTCACACACACACACACACACACACACACACACACACACACACACACACACACACACAGAGACATATTTAAGGGCACTTGTGGTTTTTCCCTCATATTCTTTTTATGTTTGGTATCAGAAACTTCTAGAAAGTTGTCTCTAAATCCGCAGTGATAGAACTGAAAGCGTGTGAGAGGCTTTTAGCTTTGAATAAACACAACAATCGGTTCCTCCTTCCTACACACACACACACACACACACACACACACACACTCATACACATACACACACACACACACACACACACACACACACATACACACACACACACACACACACACACACACACACACA
>CM074925.1:26795644-26803144 GCA_037576815.1 Pangasius larnaudii
AACAACTTCAATCTCATGATTTACTAAACAGAAAAATAAATAACAACGGCTCCAAATAAGAGTCACAACAGTTTCATCACACACATTTAAATATCAAGTCTAATAGCTGAATAGTTGGATTATCTTTAGAAAATAAACGGCTCTGGTCTAGAAGGACATGAAGCATTTAGTACGAAAGAGAACTCCTGAGGTTCTTCTTGACAAAATTTTAAAACCCGTATCATCAGCAAGTAATTTAGAGAAAAAAAAACTTCTAATCAGTTTTAAGAGTAAAAAGCTAACGTAAGAAAAGTGAAGGGTGTGAATACTTAATAAATAAATCATCTTAAATAATCTGAAGATGATCCAAGTATTTTAAGCGTCTGTAGAAGCAAATACTTTAAAAAAAGAATCCAGACATGAAATGTTCCAGACGTCACAGAAGATGATGAAGTCTATAGAAGAGCAGAAAAGGGTTTGTTCTGTCGAACAATAAAGACGTGTAGAAGATGAAAGTGTTCTAATGGGCTAAAGTGTGATTAATGCCTCCAGCAGACGTCTGATGAACGCAGACGTAAGCGGTGTAGTGTTCATCTCCGCATCTCTTCTCAACGCGCCGACTGTTTATTTACACGGACAGTGAAACGTGCGCTCTCGCCCCTCACGCCCTGCTGATTCCTGCCCTGCCTCTGAGCTTTCTTTAGGTTTCTGCTCAGGAACAGTTGTAGAGAAGTATAAAGCAGGCTCATGATTTCAGTGAAACAGACACACACTCAGCCATGTCATCTCTCACACACACACACACACACACACTCTCACACACGCGCGGTCCTCTCCCCAGGTTTACCTTTTTGGTGAGCGAGTCGTCTGAGTCAGGCGGCATGCGAGTGGACACGTGGAACATGACCTCCACGGTGGACGTGGCGAAGTACGGCATGGTCAGACCCGTACTCTTATTCCTCTGGAGACCTCCCATGAAGCCACAGTGACTCGTCAGGTTCACCTACACACACACACACACACACACACACACACACACACACACACACACACATGTAAGACACAAATGATTTGAGTAAATAAACCAAACTGAACAGACGAGTGTCTCATCAGTTACAGCACTGGAGATCACTGGTCCCGCCCCCAATGCCCGTGTAACCAATCATCAGATCACAAATGCCAGTGTAACCAATCAGACTGCAGGACCTCACCCTACCTGTAAATATATTTGAGCTGTAGTTATCCAGACAATATGTTGTAATTACATCAGGAGATTTAAACATACAGGGGTTAAGATGGACGTTACGGCACCATCCAGACTCGCTAACCATGTTGCCATGGTTACTGAGTGGGTGTGGCTAAGGGTTTGAAGACTCATTCCTCCAGGCAGGGAGACCGAACAGAGAGGAGAGATCTTACCTCCCATCCCAGTCCAGACACAAAGTCCTCGTACGCCTGACTGCCGCTGGTGTTGGACAGAATGGAGTGTTTGTCCTCCTGTCCCTCCGCCACGTAGAACACCGCGATCTTGTGCGTCTCACGGCTGTGGGGTCAAAACGCGACACGTTACCCTCGGCGTTACCTTCAACAAAGCACCGACACACAGATGTTCAGAGACTCACCACTGTCTGGAGTCGAGGTTCTTCAGCTCCCTCAGCAGCTTCTCGTTCTTCTTCAGCAGATGGAAGCTGCTCCTGTCGGGAAAACATGACACACGAGTACATAAATAACACAGCACATGTGAACTACATCATCATCTTCACCATCATCATCAACAACCAATCACTTCTACACTACAAGCTCGAGCGAATCCGAAACCCTGAGCGACTCCACAGAGCTCTCACACTCTTCTTCTCGCCGGCCAGGTGACGCTCGCACTCTGATGACGTTATTCTGAGACGGAAATCGTTTAAACTCGTGCGGCAGATCGGATTAAACGCAACGTACAGATAAACGCAGACTCTATACGGAACGCTGAAAATCCTTCAGCGCTGGAGAACACTACAGTGTTGTTTATTAGAACACAGCCTTCCTAATTATCCACAGCTCTGTTTTTCTCACAGATTCCTGGAAAAAAACCTGATGGAAAAACACAGACGTGTGAGTGCACTGCAACACACACACACACACACACACACACACACACACACACACACACACACCATATAACAGCACGACTCCAATTGTTTCATTTCTCTTATACAACAAGAGGTTATATATAGTTATACCTGTTATCTGTTTACAGTTAATGCTGTGGAACATCGGTGAAGTGAGTCAGTTCCTGTTGTCACTTACGTTACAGCAGCTATAAACAGTCGCTCCCTCACCTTCCTCTCTTTATTCTCTCTCTTCAAGTAAATAAAACAAAAAAACAAAAACGCAGCTTGATGTTGTTTGTTAACGAGAAACGGCAAAGAAGCGTAAACTCCTCTGTCCTGAAGATACAGGAGTTACAGCTTTACGTCTGACTGTTCAAAGCGCTGACACTGGAGACTCCTTCCATAAATGTCACATAAACATCTCCTTACTTCAAGAAAACCTACCATGTCAACGATTACACACATTTTTTTTGAAACCGTGTTTATGTGGCGCTGTACACGTCCCTGGGAACGAGCCGTTACTATAGAAACGATACCGTATTAGAATTACGAGCACATTAATGGAAAACCTGCACTACTGTCAGAGCTGCTGCTCCAGAGAATTAATCAGCGTTAATTCTGATCAACAATCACAATTCAGGACTCAGCAGCGCCGTGACGTAACGTCGTGTGTAATGTGGATGGAAAGAACATTAATTCATTTAACGAACGATCATTTTGTTCAGGTTAATTAACGCAGTGATAATGTTGGTTAAGAGAGCGTGAATGTAAAGCATTAGTGTCTTATACGCCGTGTGTGTGTGTGTGTGTGTGTGTGTGTGTGTGTGTGTGTGTGTGTGTGCGGCGCCGTCTCCCTGCTGCACTGTACTCATTCTGCTTTTCTGTTCATATTCAATGTGAAACTCCTGAAATGGTGTGAGATAATGCAACTCTTACTTTTCTCTCCTCTCTCTGCATGAGTCATGCGTAAAAGCCACGCGCCGCTCACTAAAAGGACTTTTTTGTTTCGTGCTCCTTTTCTTTCCAGTAAAGAGGCCTCTTTATTAGCCTGTTGCAACGTAATGGTCTTCATTTTGCCCATTGAAAGCGAGCCATTTCAGGAGACGAAGTAAAAAAAAAAAAAAAAAAAAAAAGGCGGCAGCACAAAGAGCGCAAGCCGGCGTTCACAAAGCCCTCGGCGGATCGCGGCTCCTAAATGACACATGAACGCCTGGAGGACGATTCCTCATTAAAGAGCCGCACGCTCGCTCCTTCAGCTCGCTCCACCTTTCTAATAACGCCGGATTTTAAAGCTAGCAGCCTTTTATTCACAGCCCAAATGAAAGGCAGAGCAGACGACCGAGCCTTTAAGAATTAATCTCTCATATGACCACACACACACACACACACACCCACACACACACACACACACGCTGTTAGACAGCTCTCTAAGAGGATAACGCAAAAACTATTCTGCCTCAGTGCACTTCGGCGCTCATGTATATCACAGAAATTAATGCCATTACATTTCCACCTCACAAAAACAAGCCAATTACTGCTAATCTGGAAATATTCAGCTTTTTATACGGAGACAAACGACAGCAGCGAGGAGACGGAGAAACGCACGCCGAGTGAAGGGAAGTGCACATGATGAGCTGATGAGGAGGGAAAATAAATACACACTGACTGTTCAGCGCCGATTACAGGAGATCACACACACACACACACACACACACCTGTGTTCACATGTTCACACCTGTTATCTGACATTAACCACACACTCACACCATTATCTCTTGTAATCCGTCGTCTTTAGTGTTACAGTCCATATGTTACGTCAGTATTTAGGTGAGGAAAGTTCCTGGTATTCAGAGTCGGGTTACGCAGCTGCTCAAGTAGATTCTGAAATAAATCTAATTATCGTTATTATAGTTTTTATTTACAGTAGTAACTCTCACATTAATCACTGGTTTAATTTAACAGAATGGCTTCCACACTCATTATTCAGCAGCACACAGAATAGCACCTGATGCAGCACATCCTGTATTTCACATTTTATTTTTCAGGCTCAGTCACACGTCGCACTTTAATGATGTCACCAGACTCTGGACTGAGGTCATGAAATCATTTTTAATGATTAAAATAAAGTCAGTGTTTCTGTTAATTGGATGAACAATTGAAATTTTGTGTGTGTGTGTGTGTGTGTGTGTGTGTTGATGGTTGTGGTTCTCACCTCTTCTCCCAGGAGTTCATGCCCAGGATGTTGAGCAGGAGTCTGCAGTAGTAGAAGGCGGACTGGGGTCTCTGGGCCGTGGGCTCCGGCTGCTCCATCGCCTTCATGTGGACGTCGTTGCCGTGTTTCGCGGCGAAGTCCCACTCCTCTGCGCTCTGCTTCAGGATGGCGTTGATGACATCGTTCTCCTGTTTCTCCGACACGCAGCAAGGGGGCGGAGCCGGGATGTTCAGCGGCATTCCGGTTCTCTGGAGGCACTCTGGACTCGAAGAACCCAAGTACTGCAGCACCTCGTCCAAAACGTCCTCGCCGTCCTGAAGAGAATCCCAACTCGGAATCATTTCACGGCACTGCCGCTTCGCTAACGGCGCCATCGTCTCTGAAAGCGTCTCCTCCTCCTCCTCCTCCTCTTCTTCTTCCTCCTCCTCCTCCTCCTCTTTTTCCACATCCTTGTTCTCCGAGAGGTCGTCCTTCTCATCCTGCTCTACCGAATCCGGTTCTGCGGCGTGCTCTCCGTCGCCCCCTGCAGGACTGGAGGAGGCGTGTGAGCGTGGCGCTCGGCTCTGAGGAGCGCACTGAGGCGGGGCGTAGAGCACGGCCGAATCCCACGAGTGCTTTCCGGAAATGTCCCTGACGACGAGGCGGACGCAGGCGTCGGGGGCGACGAGACCGGCGGCCATGTTGTCGTCGGAGCGGATCTGGAGGCAGGAGAGCAGCGTGGATCCGTTCAGGACGAAGAACTGCAGGTTGGGCGTGTGGAAGAGCTCGGGAGCGAGGTCGGCGCTCTGGCAGTACGGGTTGTCCTGGTTCTCACACACCTGACTGGTCAGAGCCGCCGGACCTCCTCCGCCCAGAGGGAAGTGAGACAGGTGATTCAACAGGTGAGACACCAGCGTCCGAGCGGTGATGGAGATCAGACCCTGCTGCAGACGGCTCCTCACTGAGACGCAGACAAAAAACACGAAGGAGTCAGTGAGACAGAGCCAGACAGAGAGAGAGAGAGAGAGACAGGAGAGGGAGAGAGAGAGAGAGAGAGAGATAAAGGAATAAATAGGAAAGAGAGAGTGAGGAGAGAAAAGTAGAAGCAAAAAATGAGAAGAAGAGTGAGAATGAGAAAAAGAAACGGGAGACAAAAAAATAAAGGTAAAGAAAAAAGGTGAGGCAGGAGGGAAGTAAAGACAGAGGGAAAGAGGGAGGGAAGTAAAGACAGAGGGAGGGAGGGAGTGAGTGAAAAAGGAAAGATGGGAAAAAAGTGGAACTGGGAAAAGGAAAGGAGAGAGAGTCAGGAAGGAAGGAAAAAAGGCAAGACGAAGAAGATGAGATAGAGTGAAGCAGTGATAAAAAGTCATGAAAAAGAGACAAAGACAGAGAGATGAGGAAAGATAAACAGAGGGAGAGAGACGGAACGAGTGTGTGAGACAGAAAGAAGGGAAAGTGTGTATGAAGAACAGATACAGAAAGAGAATGAGGAAGTTAAACTCTGCTGCTAGCCCCGCCCCCTGAGTGCCTGTTAGCACACTAGCTAATCGCTCAGGTGTGTGCTCCAACATTTAGCTGAAAGCAGGTGGATGTAAGTGACACTACACACTCTTCATCCACCCACCCACACACACACACACACACACACACACACACACACACACACAGAGGAGGGCAGTAACAGGTTCTCCGTGAGGAACCCGGAGTACGCATGCCTCGCTCCGACTCGGCTTCATTACCAGCTGCAGAGCTCCTGCTGTTTACCAGAAACGAGTGCAGGAATTAAAGCAGCATGGGGCAGCGGAGAGAGATACAGGAACACAGTCCCGCATCACGCCGAGCTGATTCAGTGTCTCACACTCCCCCTGACGAGCACCCGCTCCCCATTAACGACAGGAAGAGGAGGACGAGGAAGAGGAGGAGGAGGAGGAGGAGACCTGCGGCGAACAACACTGTGTGTGTCCTCGTATTACATTCTCATATCACAGTAATTACACACTGCTGCTGAATGCTGCACTCTGATTGGTCGGGAGGTGTTGATTAATTCTCTAGAACAGCTCTGACAGTAGCGCAGGTTTATATTAATGCACTCGTTCTAATACGTTATCGTTTCTATAGCAACGGCTCATTCACAGGGACGTGTACAGCGACGCTCCACATAAACAGTGTGTAATATTGATGTGGTGACGTCCTTTGTTCTGTAAGGAGACTTTTACGTAACACTGATGGAAGGAGTCTCCAGCGTCAGCGCTTTGTATCAGTCAGAGGTGAAGCTGTAACTCTAAGTTTTCCGACGTCTTCAGGACAGAGGAGTTTACGCTTCTCTGCGGTTTCTCACTAACGTGCGGAACAAACTGCGATTTTGTGTCTTATTAGTTTCTTGAGAGAGAAAAAAAGAGACGCAGGTGAGGGAACGACTGTTTATAGCTGCTATAATGTACGTGAGAACTTAACAGAACATTAAATGTAACTATAAAAGGATAAAAAAAGATGAGTTGTTTAATAAAATATCAGCTGGTACGTTGCTGTGGTGTAAGAGGAATACAACACTTGGGGGTACGCTGTTGTAGGAAAATAATCAACTTAGGATTGTAAACAGTAACGCTGCTTCATCACACCACCCTGCTGTGGATTATTTTCCTATAACAGCATGCCAAAAAGTGATTTATCTCTCACTTATCACCACTTCCACCATGTCTGTTCAGCAAAAGTGCAAAAGCTGTCGGGGCTTACAGTTGTTGCTGATGTTACCATAGCAACGAGTGATGGGGAGGGCACTACATTTTAATGGTTTATAAGAAAACCTGTTAAAATATAACGCATGACTGAATATCGGCACGTGTGTGTGTGTGTGTGTGTGTGTGTGTGTGTGTGTACTAGCACATGACAGAAGTGAGAAGAGAGTAAAGGATGAAACATAAAGACGTGGATAGAGACCTTCAGTCACCGGCTGTATTTTAGACGAGCGCTCCGAGTCCGGAGAGTGCAGCGGCTCAGGCTCCTTCAAACTCTCCAGCACTAGGAAGGGGTCAAAGGTCGAGCTGCTGAGGTCGGAGAGATTCAGGGGGAAATAACGAGGATTACTGAAACTCTGAGCTCCGTATACACAGCCGTGCAGCACCTGAAAACACACACACACACACACACATGCACGCGCACACACACGCACGCGCACACACGCGCGCGCACACACACAAACACACACGCACGTGTTAGTTATGTACAATAAAA
>CM074925.1:26827404-26838262 GCA_037576815.1 Pangasius larnaudii
GTATAACAGTGAAAATTCTAATGTTAGTGTGTATTCTAATGTGTAATTGTGTGTATTAGTGTGTATTCTAATGTGTGTGTGTTATTGTGTTAGTGTGTGTTAGTGAGTGTTTGAGAGATTTCATTACTTTAAAAACACACACACTCATTATACACACACACTCATTATACACACACACACACACACACACACACACACACACTCATTATACACACACACACACACACACACACACACACTCATTATACACAAACACAAACCTGAACATAAAGGCAGGTGAAAAATAGAACATAAGGCCGGAGTCTGACTCATTCAATAATTATAGTGCATTTAGCTTTACACACACACACACACACACACACACACACACACACACACACACACATTACACACACACACCACACACACACACACACACACACACACACACACACTCATTACACACACACACACACACACACACACACACACACACAGTGTGTTATTAGCAGTAGACTGGAGGCTGGGATTAAAATAAATAATAAACAAAAACAGGATGTAATTTATTAAACTTTAACACCAGTTCAGTAAATGAATTTATTCTATTATTATAACTATATTATTACAATTTCAAATTATTATTATTATTATTATTATTATTATTATTATTATTATTATTATTATTATTATGATTTGTATATGAGTATATTTTGTTGTTTTACTTCTTATTTTATTTTATCATTGGTTATTTGTGTATTTTGTGTGTGACTGTGTAACGTTTTAGAGATGGAGTTTATTGAACTGTTTGTTGTTGTTGTTGTTGTTGTTGTTATTGTTGTTGTTTTTAAATGTATAATTTATTTTTAATGAACACTTTATATTCTCTTCGTACACTCATTAAATTCACCCCAACACGACACCTGGACTAGAAAAAATACAAATAATAAATGTGTAATTGTTCCAGTTCCATCTAATTCATGTTGGAAAATATTTAACATTTATTTATTCATTTATTTATTTATTTATTTATTTATTTATTTATTTAGTTATGTGTTAAAAGTGAGTTAGTGAGTTATTTAAACCAGACCCAAAAACAAACGGGTCACAAAGTTGAAGGTTGTATAAAAAACAGAATTTCCTCACAGCGCCCTCTGGTGGCCTGAATTAGCTCAACACACACACACACACACACACACACACACACACACACATCTGATATGAAAGTGTCTCTCACGTCACTTCGCTTTTTAAACTTCTCAGATGATGAAAGTAAAATTACTGGATGATGTAAAAGTTCAGCTCTGAGGTTTGGGGCTGTTTTTCTCCTTATATTTCACACACACACACCCACACACACACACACGCACACAAACACCCACACACACACACACACACACACACAGGACTAGAACTCGAGTGTAGTGAAAGCTGCAGGCAGAAACCAGAGAACTTCTTTCATTTACTTTTGCTTCTGGTTTTCTTCTTTCTTCTCCTGTGTTTAAAGGCAGTAACGGGGATGTGAGCAGGACGTGTGTGAGATGCTGAATGAGGGATTCATCCTGCTTCACTTCTCCATCTGCAGAACCATTAAACCAGCCTTTCCTCAGGAGTGTAAATGCCATGCTAACACTTCCATCTGCAGAGATTTCACCACGAGATCCTCAGCATCATCTAGTTAAAGAAAATGACACGAATCTGATCGTCTGAGCTTCTCATCCGTTCACTACTCATCATTTCTCATGAACACCTCCTCCTCTGATAAACCGATAAACCCAGACAAAGTGCACAGAGAACCTACACCAGATGGCGCTCTATCACCTGCTGAGTCCCAAACAACATCTCAATAACCAGCAAATACAACACAAGCACTTTCTTACATACACAGCTGAGTATTATTATTATTATTATTATTATTATTATTATTATTATTATTATTATTATTATTATTATAAGATTTTCTGTAAACACTTGCCTGTTTATATTCTCTATTCCCACTGCTGCTTTTACACAAATAAACATCAGCTTCACGCACAAGGAACCGCCCACTTTTACTTATCGCACTGTAAACAATTTCAGATAATCAGTAAAGGAACAGAGTTACACTGTTCATAATCTCTGTAACTGACACAACACTGTGACTGAACCTCTTTATGGCCCGTGTGGAATTCTGGGAAATTATTTACACTGATTACCAAATCCACCAAACTTCCTCCTTTAGATTCTGATATTTAGTCTGGTTTGAGTTCACACTTCATCATTAAGAGAAATCCTCATGAGCCGCTCGCTTTCACCGCTCAGACACACAGCAACGAACAAACGACGATTCTTAGGAACATTAACTATAATTTACGATCATTTCACTACAGTAAACTGTCGTAGTTCTGATTGGTCAGAAGGAGTTGATTAGTTCTCTATAACAGCAGCTCTGACAGTAGCGCAGGTTTATATTAATGCGCTCATTCTGATACGTTATCGTTTCTATAGCAACAGCTCATTCACAGTGTACAGCAAAGTTTTCTGTACGTTTTCTGTAACACTGATGGAAGGAGTCTCCAGTGTCAGCCCTTTAGGTGAAGCTGTAACTTTAAGTTTTTCAACGTCTTCAGGACAGAGAGCTGCCATAACATAAGTGACAACAGGAACGAACTTGTGTGTAAACACATACACATCTTATAAGCACACACACAAAACTTATAAACACACACAAAACTTATAAACACACACACAAAACTTATAAACACACAGACAAAACTTATAAACACACACACACAACTTATAAGCACACACACACATGTTGTGATGATGGTGTTGTAGTGTTGTGATTATGATGTTGTGTTGTAGTGTTGTGATTATGATGTTGTGTTGTAGTGTTGTGAAGATGTTGTAGTGTTGTTGTGATGATGGTGTTGTAGTGTTGTGATGATGGTGTTGTGTTGTAGTGTTGTGATTATGATGTTGTGGTGTAGTGTTGTGATGATGGTGTTGTGATTATGATGTTGTGGTGTAGTGTTGTGATGATGGTGTTGTAGTGTTGTGGTGTAGTGTTGTGATGATGATGTTGTGTTGTAGTGTTGTGATGATGGTGTTGTGTTGATGGTGTTGTGTTGTAGTGTTGTGATGATGGTGTTGTAGTGTTGTGATGATGGTGTTGTAGTGCTGTGATGATGGTGTTGTGTTGTAGTGTTGTGATGATGGTGTTGTAGTGTTGTGATTATGATGTTGTGGTGTAGTGTTGTGATGATGGTGTTGTGTTGTAGTGTTGTGATGATGGTGTTGTGTTGTAGTGTTGTGATGATGATGTTGTAGTGCTGTGATTGTTGTGATGCTCAGCTGTTTGAAGCTGAAGCTCCTGGGCCTGGTGAGGAACTCACCTATGACGATGCGCAGATGTTTGAGTCGTGTCAGCACGTCCTTCTTGGGGTCCAGCACCTTCTGGGTGGATTTCCGCACATCTCCGTGAGGCTTTTTGGAGAACATCCTGCTGAGCCGAGAGCAGAGCTGAGATTCCCCTCCGGTTCCTGCTGCCTCGGGCTCAGGGCGCTAGCTCACAGTGCTAACACCGAACAGCAGCTGCAGGAGGGCAGCGCATTTCTGCTCGGTGAGAGAGAAGAGAGAGAGAAAACACCGATTTAATCCCGTGTAGCTACGCGAAAGTGAGCTCCACACCTCTCTCTCTCTCTCTCTCTCTACTGCACTGATCCCAACATGGCGGCGAACAGCAGCAGGGACAAAAACAACTCAATCGATACCAGAGCAATTCATCACCTCACCTTTACACTCCACTCCCTTTATTTACTCCAGAAACAAGACCAATCTTCCAGCAATGAACATCACAACACAGCCACAAACATGCTGTTTATTACCCCTTTACTCACTATTACCACTGTAATCACATTATATATATATAACTTGAGTCAGGATTTTACACAATAGAAATTGCTTCAGGTTTACAGGACGATAAAATTTAACTACCTAATTAAGTTGACCAAAGTGCTGTACATACCATACTTTTAAAGTAAAATTGTTAAGTAAAAGTATAAATTTAAGGCACGTTTAAAATGGAAAAAAAAGTGTTTATTAAATAATAAATTCGTGTTCTAGCTATTTTTATTCAAATATAACGTTTTATTCGTTTAAATCTTTAAAATGTTGACATCTTTCTTTTAAAATGGCGTTCAACTTTTCGTCGTTCGGTTAATTGAGTCTAGTACAAATTATTGTAAACATCACCGTCATGGCGCGAGGTGTTATTGGGAAATGTAGTTTTCCTCCAGCTGAGGCGCTACTGAGCGAGAGAAACAATACAAGCTTTAAAAAATACATTTCCCACAATCCCCCAGTGGCGCCAGAACGCCGGTCAGCCCCTCGGCTAGAAGCTAGTGAAGCAATTTTAGCCAAACATTGGAGTTTAGCTAGCAGCAAATCCAGCGCGCGATGAGATAAACTTCCGGCAGTTAGAGTTTATTTCAGTTTAAGTTCCAGCTTCATGAGCGAATTTTAATGTTTTATTCTGTGTAAGTGCGCGTGAAGAGGCTGTTTCTGGACCGTCGCCAGATTTAAAGCAGGCAGGTAGCTAGCTGTAGTGATGAGAAGCTAGCGGTGTGTAAACATCAGCTGCTGTGATACGTGTGTGTGTGTGTGTGTGTGTGTGTGTGTGTGTGTGTGTGTGTGTGTGAGAGATGTGTGATGTGTATAGTGTGTGTATACAGTGAGTGTATAGTGTATGATGTGTGTTTATAGTGTATAGTGTGCATGTAGTGTGTAATGTGTTTGGAGTGTGTATATAGTGAGTGTATAGTGTATGATGTGTTTATGTAGTGTGTATGATGTGTGTGTATATAGTGTGTATGATGTGTTTATGTAGTGTGTGTGTGTGTGTGTGTGTGCAGGTGAATCAGTAAGATGCTGGTTCACTCGAAGGAGAAGAAGGAGAGCGCACAGAAGGAGATGTGTAGTGTGTGATTAGTGTGTGATGTGTGGTGTGTGTGTGTATATAGTGTGTGATGAGTGTGTGTGTGTGTGATGTGTGTGTGCAGGTGAATCAGTAAGATGCCGGTTCACTCGAAGGAGAAGAAGGAGAGCGCACAGAAGGAGATGTGTAGTGTGTGATGTGTGGTGTGTGTGTGTATATAGTGTGTGATGAGTGTGTGTGTGTGTGCAGGTGAATCAGTAAGATGCCGGTTCACTCGAAGGAGAAGAAGGAGAGCGCTCAGGAGGAGATGGAGGTGGATTATGGAGAGCAGGAGGGCAGCAGCTCAGAGGAGGACGACACCGACACGTCATCCGGCTCTGAGGACGGAGAGAGCTCCGGTAACACACCCACGCTACACAAACAGCTACACAAACAGCTACACAAACAACAACAACAACAACAAACAGACCGGTGTTTTAGTACAGATGTTTATATCTTACTATGGTATGATTATATGTATATGATTATATACATATATGATTATATGATATCAACCACAAATAAACCTATAGTCAATGTTTTAACTTTAAGTAACTCAAATATTATTAAGTATTATTAATACTTAGTCTCTGTACCATTATGAAGAGAATTCACATTTTCAATTGTAAAGCTGCTGTGATGAGTATACAGTGTTAAACTGTGTGTGTGTGTGTGTGTGTGTGTGTGTGTGTGTGTGTGTGTGTGTGTGTAGAGATGGATGATGAGGACTGTGAGAGGAGACGGCTGGAATGTCTGGATGAGATGACGAACCTGGAGAAGCAGTTTACGGACCTGAAGGATCAGTGCGTACTCCATTCTGAAGCCTCGTCCACTTCCTGTACCATCTGCTCCGCCCCCGCAGTGCTGCAGCTCCTGCTGCCTTAGCGTTAGCGTTAGCGTTAGCGCTCACAAGAGCAGTAACAAGATACAGAATATTTCGAAGCTCTGTGATGATCAGGTTCCACGGCTCTGACCTTCCTGCTGTGCATCTAGTCAGAGTCTGAACCGTTAAACATCAGCAGCCTGACAGATCAGTGTGTTAAATATAAACAGAGTCATTAACACGGCTGACAGAGTGTGTGTGTGTGTGTGTGTGTGTGTGTGTGTGTGTGTGTGTGTGTGTGTGTGTTTCAGGCTGTATAAGGAGCGGTTGAGTCAGGTTGACGCTAAACTACAGGAAGTGATCTCAGGAAAAGCGCCCGAGTACCTGGAACCTCTGGCAAATCTGCAGGAGAACATGCAGATCAGAACTAAAGTCGCCGGTAACACCACACTGCTGCTGAATGCTGCACTCTGATTGGTCAGGAGGTGTTGATTAGTTCTCTATAACAGCAGCTCTGACAGTAGAGCAGGTTTATATTAACGCGCTCGCTCTGATACGTCATTGTTACTATAGCAACAGCTCATTCACAGGGACGTGTACAGCAGGAGTTTACTGTAAGGAGATGTTTATGTAACACTGATGGAAGGAGTCTCCAGTGTCAGCGCTTTGTAACAGTCAGAGGTGAAGCTGTAACTGTAAGTTTTCAGACGTCTTCAGGACAGACGAGTTTACGCTTCTTTGCGGTTTCTCGCTAACGTGTGGAACAAGCTGCGATTTTATTTCTTATTAACTTGAAGAGAGAGAATAAAGAGACGCAGGTCAGGGAACGAGTGTTATATTGTTGTTTAATAAAAAAAAAAAATTGGAATTGTTGGTAAAGAGGAATAGACCTGTGGTGTAAGAGGAATAAAACACTTGGGGACGTGCTGTTATAGGAAAGTAATCAGCGTCATGGTGACAGTGACTCCGCCTCCTCACTCAGAGTTCACTGTGTGTACAAGACGCCATACACAGGAATACAGTCACAGATCCATGTGCTGTGTTTGTGTGAAGTGTTTTTTGATGATTAATTAATAATGATGGTGATGATGAATGTGTCGGTGTGTGATGTGTGCGTGTGTGTGTTGTGTGTGTGTTATGTGCGTGATGTGTGTGTGTGTGTGTGTGTGTGTGTGTGTGTGTAGGTATCTACAGAGAGCTGTGTTTGGAGTCAGTGAAACATAAATATGACTGTGAGACTCAGGCGGCGTTTCAGCACTGGGAGGTGAGCAGCGCGCACACACACACACACACACACTCTGATTTGTGTTGTTTTGGTGTAAATGAGTGACTGTGTGTGTGTGTGTGTGTGTGTGTGTGTGTGTGTGTGTGTGGTAGAGTGAGAAGCTGCTGCTGTTTGACACGGTGCAGACTGAACTGGAGGAAAAAATCCGACGCCTGGAGGAGGACCGACACAGTATAGACATCACCTCAGGTCCATCTTCATCATCATCATCATCATCATCATTCCTGAGAGATCTCAAGGTCATGATGTAACTTCCTGTTTGTTTGTTTGTTTGTTTTTTACAGAGCTGTGGAACGATGAACTGCAGTCGAGAAAAAACAAGAAGAAAGATCCCTTCAGTCCGGACAAGAAGAAGAAACCCGTCGTGGTGTCTGATATCCTTCACCTCTCCTTCACCTTCTCTGTATTTCCTGCAGTGTTTAATCGCGTTTCTACACACAATATAGATTAATCTGTTTATATAATATATATATATATATATAAGTGTACAATTATATATTGTTATGTTCCTGAACCTGCGCACGGCCGTATATCGTTTACATGCTGCATGACCTGGACATTCTGGAGGACTGGACCGCCATCAGAAAGGTTCAGAAATAATCTCACACTTTCTGTTTTTATCATAAATATTTGATGTTTATATTAAAAAAGAGCACATTATTACTTCACTTTATAAAATCTGTACATTTTCAGGCCATGGCCACTCTGGGACCTCACCGAGTCAAACCTGACGGTAAAGTCTTTACAGTTTCTATTTATTTATTTATTGAGTTTGTGTTCGTTGATGATGTGATGGTTTCTTTGTCCCAAAAAACCAGGAAGAATCACCCCAACACTCGTTATAATGCAGTATACGGAAAATTACTTAAAAAAATACAAATGGATTGTTTCTTATTATTATTATTATTATTATATAAAAGTATTTTGTACATCATCTGACGCAGTCCACTTTCTAACACGATGTATTTAAATACAAAAATTAAGATTTAAATGAATGAATTGCATTTTTTTTGTTATTTGCATCTTTCACCACCACGAGGGCTTCACCTCGGAGCCGCTCTCCTTCTCCTGCGTGACTGTGGAGAGACTCGGACGGTAACCTCCTCGTCCTTGTTGCGTGTGTTTCACAGTTTGTTCGTCTAAAAGCGAGAAGCAGCCGCAGGTGCAGCCGCAGCACAGCGCGCGCTCGGAGGACGGACGGCTGCTGTACGATGGAGACTGGTACAGCCGAGGACAAACCATCTGTATAGACAAGAAGGACGAGTTTCCCACCAGGTGCGACTCTGATTTACTCTCACACTGAGCTGTAGTGTGTGTGTGTGTGTGTGTGTGTGTGTGTGCGTGCTCGAATAACACACACACACACACACACACTCATCCACTTTCTGTCTCTGTTTATTTACTGGGGTGAGTGATGTGGATGAATCAGAAACCACTACAGTGTGCCTGTGTCCTGATACTGAAAACCACTGACAGTAAACTCTCTCTCTCTCTCTCTCTCTCTCTCTGTCCCTCCATTTGTCTCTCTCTGTTTCAATCTCTCACTTTTTTCTGACTATCTAACCCTGTTTCTCTCGCTATCTCGTGCTCCCTTCTTGTCTGTCTCTCTCACCTGCCTGCCTCTCACCCTCTCTCTCTCTCTTTCCCTCTCTCTTCATGTCCCTCTCTCGCCCCCTCCTCTCCTCTCTCTCTCTCTCTCACAGTGCGATAATAACGACTATAAATCATGATGAAGTTTGGTTTAAGCGTTCGGACGGCAGCAAGTCGAAGCTTTACATCTCGCAGCTGCAGAAAGGCAAATACACCATCAAACACGCCTGAGAGAACATGGAGAACCTGGAGAACCGCGCCATGTGTTCACCAACACTGTTCCACAACCCGGGTGTGTGTGTGTGTGTGTGTGCGTGTGTGTGTATGCGTGTGCGTCAGAATGTGATGCTCTTCATTTTCATTATTACAGATGTTATTTTTCTGATCATATTTTTTGTTGAATGTTTTCTACATGTTTTCTGTAAATACACTCCACTCCGACTGCTGCCTGATGGATCAGTGTTACTCTTACCCGTGTGTGTGTGTGTGTGTGTGTGTGTGTGAGAGAGAGAAAGAGAACAATGTTTACATCTCCGTTATAGCCATGTGCCACAATTAAAGTTTCATATCACAATAAACTGTGTTTTAGTGTCTCATCATTTTTACTGAGTTTAAGCTGAATCTGAGCGCGAGGCGGCCGAGTCGAGTCGAGTCACAGAGCCGTGTGAGCGAGTACCGCACTTCTGCTGTCTAATAAACACATCTTATATTTACATGTTCAAGGTTATAACACAGAAAACAGCTTCAAAATATGGTGTGTGTGTGTGTGTGTGAGTGTGTGTGTGTGGTGTGTGATGTGAGTGGTGTGTGTGTGAGTGTGTGTGTGTGTGGTGTGATGTGAGTGGTGTGAGTGTGTGTGGTGTGATGTGAGTGGTGTGAGTGTGTGTGGTGTGAGTGTGTGTGGTGTGTGTGTGTGTGTGTGTGTATGAGAGAGAGAGACACATCTCATTTCCCTTCATTTAACATCAGACATTTAACCCTTTCATGCACAGCGTCCACACGGACAGATCTCACCTTCATTTAAAGCTCTTTATACAAAAATATCACGTTATATTCACAGAAAAAGTCTAAATTCATGCAATTAAACATCTGGAGGTTTTTAAATAATTCATGCATGAAAGGGTTAAAGAATTAAAATTCCCAAAAATACCTGAAGCACCTGGTGGCAAATTGCATCACACCACACACACACACAC
Organism: Pangasius larnaudii; assembly: GCA_037576815.1. Taxonomy (NCBI): domain Eukaryota; kingdom Metazoa; phylum Chordata; class Actinopteri; order Siluriformes; family Pangasiidae; genus Pangasius; species Pangasius larnaudii. The sequence continues at coordinate 26,837,229 of CM074925.1, forward strand.
ACACCCCACTCTCACACACCACTCACATCACACACCACACTCACTCATCACATCACACACACACTCATCACACCACACTCACACCACACACACACTCATCACACCACACACACACACACACCACTCACATCACACACACTTACACCACTCACATCACACCACACTCACATCACACACACACATCACACCACACACACACACCACTCACATCACACACACCACTCACATCACACTCACATCTCACACACCACACCACACACTCACACACACCACACACACACTCACACACACACAGCCATTAGGACCATTAACTCATCATGAGCCGGATATCATTAAACCTGTATTTATAGCCGTGTTATATTTAGATTTTATATATGACACATTTGAGCACGTTGCTGTTCAGACCTGTGCTGATATTTCACTTTCACCCTCATGGGATTCCGCCATGTCCTTCTTTACAATGTGTAATAAAAATAACATTTTTGCAGTGCAGGTTTTTGCATATATTGTATGGTTGAGTGTCGACATACGGCTTGTTGAAGAAAACTGTGAAGCGTAAACACACACATGCTTTAACGGGTACAAGAGGACGCAGTATTAGTGTTAATAAGACGTTAAGATGTTAATAAGACATTAATAAGACGTTAATAAGACGTTAATAAGGGCCATGTATACATCTGCAACTGTCTGATGCCTATTTTTAAGTTTAACAGTCAGTAAAATGCCTCTATTTCAAATAAATATGTGTTTTATGTCGTTTTTTTTCCAGCACAGAGAGGAGGATGTGACTATTGAGATAGAACGCAACAGAGAGAGGGGCAGAGGGAGAAAGAGAGAGAGGCAGAGGGAGAGAGAGAGGCAGAGGGAGAGAGAGAGAGAGGCAGAGGAAGAAAGAGAGAGAGGCAGAGGGAGAGACAGAGAGGCAGAGGGAGAGAGAGAGAGAGAGGCAGAGGGAGAGAGAGAGAGAGAGAGAGAGAGAGAGAGGGAGAGTGAGAGAGAGAGAGAGTCAGAGTGAGTGAGAGAGATAGACCGAG
>CM074925.1:26926415-26937623 GCA_037576815.1 Pangasius larnaudii
ACATAATTTATATAAGATAATATATATATATATATATATATCATTATTATTATTATTATTATTATTATTATTATTATTATTATATATGCACACGCCGATGAGGAGAATCAGGAGAATCCTTAAGCACCAGGGTTATATTTCCATCAGTATTGTTTATTGTTTATATTGTTGCCAGGGATCTAATCAGCCAATCACAAGCGGAATCCCGGATATGACATCATTGCCAGGCTTTCTTTTTCATTTTTACTAAAGAGCATCACAGGAAATTCTGTCTTTAATTACGCAACATTAGATGCGCTAGCCACTAACGAGCTAATCGGACACCTTAGCTAATTTCAGCGTTATCCCTGCAGCCATAGCTATCTGACGTTAAAGACCTAGTTACTGTTACCTCCCTGAAGTTGAATATTTTCCCGTAATGAATTATGAATTAAATTCCACATTTTTTACCTTTTATTCTGGTACAAGCTAAATCTGACTTTCTTTTTTTAGATAAAGCTGTACAGAGAAGGTGTAACGTTTCTTCATCAGTTCCTGCAGTCATTATATAAACAGGAAATAGCTTCACTTCACCCTCTTCTGGATCAGATGTCCAAACACAGACAGAGGCGTTTTTAAGTTGAAGTGGGTAAAAGGTCATTGTTAACGCTGAGACTCCTGATTTCAGGTCTGCCTGGACCCCCGGGTCCTCAGGGAGAGACAGGTGAAAAAGGATTTCCAGGACTTCCAGGATTTGCTGGACCACAAGGACCTCAAGGACTACCTGGTAAACCAGGTGTGGAAGGACCAAGAGGACCACCAGGTAAAAAAAAAATCATGACACTAAAGAAATAAAGAAATTAGTAATAAATTAGTTAAACTAAGTTAGTTGTTTCGATAAATATTATATAAATAATTGCAGCAGTGAGATTTCAAGTATTCTTACTAGTACATTATTTACAGAAAATAAGCTGGGAATCATACTGTGATGCTGTGTTTTGCAGAAAAAAGGGCAGAAATAAAAATAAAATGACCTTTATAAAGAGTTTTCATGAGAGTAATGTAAATAAACACACTCACAATTCTTTTTTCTGTTTCAGGTCTCAGAGGAGAACGAGGTACGAGCTTTATTTTTATTTTCCAAAAAATCCCTCTGGAGCCCTGAGGCTATTTTAGACATAGCAGATGTTCCTTATCAGATTAGAACTGCAGCTAAGGGTCATTAGTAATGTGTGCGTGTGTGTGTGTGTGTGTGTGTGTGTGTGTGTGTGTGTGTGTGTGTGTGTGTGAGACGCCAGTGTTTACTAGAAGAAGGGTTTGTGTTTCGGGACACACACGCTGTAGAGGAAAGAGAAAACCGTAACTTTGTGCTTCTGTATCCTGAGACGTAAATTAGTACGATATTAAAATATGTTAATTTTGCGTTATTTTGTGCTCCAGGTCTCCCAGGCGTCGATGCTAACGTTCCTCAGGTGTCGTTCTCGGCCGCGCTCACAAACCCGATGACTTCATCCGGAACCATAGTGTTTGATAAAATCTTTGTGAATAAAGGAGACTTTTATGATCCACGAACAGGTAAAACCACCAGCCAGAGAGTCAACTACTGTTATTATTTATTATTCATTATTTATTTATTATTTAATAAATGTATATGATTATAACAGGATTTAAAACATTTAAATTCAAAGTTTATTTATCAATCAGTTTTTTATATTTTATGTTAATCGTTTTAAGCAAATTTTATATATATAAATTTTATATATATTTTATATAGAGCAAAGTTTTTAGATTTTAGTTATTTAACTGTGTAATTAATATATAAACATTTCCTGTTGCTTGTGTCTGGGGTGATAACAGTAACTCTGCTTCATCCCACCACGCTGTCGTGGATTATTTCTCTATAGCAGCACACCCCCAAGTGTTTTATTCCTTACTTATTATGTTACCGAAGACGCTGATCCTGAGCGTTGTTCTCGTCCTGCAGGAATCTTCACGGCTCCTCGGGATGGTCATTACTTCTTCAGCGCCGTTCTGACGGGCCACAAGAACGAGAAGATCGAAGCGGTTCTGTCCAAGTCGAACTACGGGATGGCGCGCGTGGACTCGGCCGGGTATCAGCCCGAGGGCCTGGAGAACAAGCCGGTGGCGGAGACGAAGCCGACGCCCGGATCCCTGGCCGTGTTCAACATCATCCTGCCGCTGCAGATGCACGACACGGTGTGTGTGGACCTGGTGATGGGGAAACTGGCGCACTCGGTCGAACCTCTCACCATGTTCAGCGGCGTTCTGCTCTACGAGGATTACTCATAACCCTGAGATTTCTCAACGACGGGGCCGAGCCTCGACCTCCCGAGTCGCACCGTGGACACGTTCACACACCTTTCTGTGATTCTGTTCTTGTGTGAACTCCTGAATTCAGAAGAGGATTTAATTCAATCCATTATATTTACTCTTTCCTTTCGAACCTTTTGGAGACGTGTTTTTTACAGAAACTACTGTTTTTTATTATTATTGTTATTAATATTATATTTTTATTATTATTATTATTATTATTATTATTGATATGAAAATTATCTCAGATTTTATATAAATCACACAGTGTTATGAATCGTTTTTCACTTTCAGTATAAAAGTAGGCTAAGACTCTCACTACAGTTCGTGTGCCGATATCGCTAATCACAATATCCCATCACAATCGTTTATTAATTAGCATTAGGTTTATCATAATTTTGTATCTTTATTGTCATTGATCAGCTTTTTGAGCGTAGATAAACTTCTGAGCAGTGCCTCATCTGGGATTCACTAGAAAAAAAACTTCTTTTGCTAGCTAGCATGTAGCCGTGGAGTCATTTAGTCATTTATACACACTTTATAAGGACACAGTGAGAGTGGAAACGAGACAGAATTATCCGGAACGTCAACATTTACCTCAGATGTGTTGGAAAATTACTAAAAGAACGACTCCATATGACTAAATTTATGCTGTAATTACAGTTAGCCTTGACTGCTAACTCAACTTCTATGTTTTCCACTATAGTGAAAAATACAAGCACAGGATTAGCTCTTGTAGCAAAGAACAAGTTAACTAGCATAGCTAACACTAGCAAGTCCCACATGTTAGCTAGCGACATGCAACCATGAAAAGTGCTTCTGTGGATCTACAAACACAAATCTGACTGCTAATCAGAGCAGGAACGAAAATATTCACTGACAGTCAGCAGTTAGCGCACATGTTAGCATGCTAATATGTTCCTCAGTCAGAGAGACAGTTCTGACAGCCATGTTTTTTAAACTCTAACGTCTGTGGTGAACAGAATTATGGGAAAAAAACAAAATGTCTGAAATGAGGTCATTAAGAAGACTGTTGTGTTTACGCTACGATAGTAATGATGTACAGGATAAATAGATCGTACAACTGATTAGCGGCACATGCCTAGCGCTCACCTGATAAAGTGTGTGTGTGTGTGTGTGTGTGTGTGTGTGTGTGTGTGTGTGTGTGTGTTTGGAAAGAAGAGCCAAAAAAATCACTTTACGTGGGCTGGTAACTATGGAAACCATCACTATCAATGAACAAAGAAAAAAGAAAAAAGAAAACACAATATAATACACACAAGATCTGTCAAAGAATTAAAAATGAGGTTTTAATAAAAACAACAAAATACGTTTTCAGGATAAATAAAAGAGGTGAATATTTAAAGGTGACGATAAATAACTAAATAAATAAATAAATAAAAGACAATTTTCAGGCTTGTAATTTAACTCCATTTCACTTCATCTGACAGAATAGTTACTGTTCCTCAATGTGAATTAACATTAAAGCACCTATAAGCAACATTAGCATTAGCATTCTTTTATTACATTATCTCTTAATGCAGCTTTAAAAAATGTCTACAGCAAAACAACCATAACTATGACTTTAAAGAGCCGATAAAGGATATTAGCATTAGAGACATTAAGGAATATAATACATATGAAGCCAAAACGACAACAACTTTAAAGGGCTGATAAAGTGTTTTAGCATTAATGTTAGCATTAAGACTGTTACCACTAGCATTAGCACTGAGTTGAGAGCGTTCTCTTAAATCCAGGACGGTCAATGCAGAAAAAATAAATATTTCACATGATGTCAGAGCAACCAGAACAAAACATCGAGATTCTCCCTTCATGCATTTCAGCTTTAAAGTGCCTGTGAAGAGAATTAGCTTTAGCACTAGCATTAGCATCTTTGTATGACCTGGTTTGGTAATGAGACAGTGAGAAAGTGCTTACAGCTGAAAGCCAAAGAAATTATGAGTGCGAGTTTAAAGCGCCTGTAAAGAGAATTAGCATCAATAGAACATTGTTTTTGTTTTTGTTTGTTTTTTTATGAAAAATTCCAAAGCTGACATCATCACTGACTGTTTGTAACGAGAGAAGATGTTTCCGCTAAACCCTCGCCTCGAGTGATGCGTCACGCTGCTCTCGCTATTCTGCATTACGAGCTGGTATTATTATTATTATTATTATTATTATTATTATTATTATTATTATTATTTTGACTCTTTCCCTCAGAAAACACGTTCACTTTGTAGACGGTGGAAACTGAAGCTGAATAGCTGAAGCGTGACGTGTGACGTGTGACGGCGCCTCGCGGTTTAACCTGTGACTCTGAATGTGTTTGTTGGCAGCACATGTGTTAAATAAAGATATTTAATTTTACACAGCTCCGCCTCTTGTGGGCGTGGCCTTGGATCTGTCCTGGGTTCAAATCAGCTGAACTTTCACACCCAGAAAGAAGCAACACGCGGAGTTAACGCCTCCTTTTCCAAAATCCTGGAAAAGTCCTGGAATAATCCGCTTCATTTCCTACGAGGGTTCAGACGAGTCGTCAGTGTTAATATTAAAATAAAAATAATTTAATAAACTGATTTTAGTTCAGACTTTATATTAAATGCCCATGTCTTGGTTTAGAGGATAAAAGCCCTCAAAAATGTTAAATGTTTTGTTTATTCATTAAAAAAATGTAAATATTATTCAGATTAGGAAAGATCATGGATTTTATTTTTTTTAAAGATAGTAAGAATATTAACCGTAGCTACTTATTGTACATGATGTAGAGTAATTTAAAGCGACTATAAGGAAGTTTAGCATTAGGATTAGCCTGGAATAAGGCTTACTGGAAGTGAATGAATGCTTTTTTATCGTAACGAATTATTTGTTTTCTTTGTTTTTTAGTGAAAAACACATGAAGTACGTCATCAGTTATCATCAGTCTCATAGGAACCGCTAGTTACTCGGTTAGCTAGCAGGCTAGCAGGCCACAATCTCCTCATGCATGTTGTAAAGTGTAAAAGTTATGGCACCCCATGTTCTCTGTGATCCAGTATATGCGCACACACACACACACACACACACACACACACACACACACACACACACACCGCCCTACGCTTAGAGTCAGAATACACTGCGTAGGCGTTTGGGACGCAGCCGTCGGCCCTGTAACCCGAGCAGAGCCGCAGTGTGTTCGTTAAACGGGAAAGAAAGCAGCTCGGCTCACTAAAATGTGACGGCCAGTGAGTTTTCACAGCTGTTCGTGTTTAAAAACTCTCCACACGAGCTCTCAGATAAACACACACACACACACACACACACACACACAATCAAACCGTGTTGCAGACGGAAAACACTCGCTCGCTTTTGTTGCCTTTGTACACACACGCCGGATTTTCCAGTGTATGAGCCAGAAGAGTCGTTTATGGAAAGAGAAATGTTTCTGTATGAATATCTCACTCACACACACACACACACACACACACTCACACACACACACACACACACACTCACACACACACACACACTCACAGTAAAATGATCGTGACATGCTGCGTGTGATGTCACTACACGTTTAAATACATTTATAAATAAATAAACTCCACATTATTATGAAATATAATGAGACATTTAAAATTATATAAAAATATAAATGTAATAAATACAAATATGAAATATAAAAACATTTAATTATTAATTTGACATGCACTGTTTTTTTTTTAATATTAATATTAATTTAATATTTTTAATTCTTAAAACGTTTAAACTTTGCAGAAAAAAATGAAATCCAGGGATGTGACGATATATCGCAATAAAGACATCTGAAATATTTATAAAGTTAATGCTCGCCATGACATCACAGTAATATTACATCATCACCTCTGCGTCTTCTCCTCGCATCTGAGCAGGAATCGTTTCCATAGCAACCGACGCTACAGCGATATCGATGCACTGTAATAGCTAGCAGTTAGCTAAGCTGCGGTTTAGCGTCTTTATGAAGATGATGTCATATCCTGTCTGATTTATGCAACCAGGTGAAAGGGAAAACAGCAGATTAATAAATATGATTGTTAAATGGAGTTTAATATAGATGTAATAAAGATACTGTGATGTAATAAAAAGTCTGCTATCTGATTGGACGGTTATCGCACCAGGAATTTATTATCGCGTCACTGCATCATTTCTCCACTGTAATGAAGCACAGCGCCGAGCTTCAGCTTTACAGCTTTAATAACTAACGTCTGTATTACTGGAAAGAAGGAAATGACACTGTATGTGTGTGTGTGTGTGTGTGTGTGTGTGTGTGTGACATCATGGGGAGCTGAAAACACTCTGGAGTTTATTTATGTAATAATGTGACCACTTTACTCCCGCTGTGTAAACTCTGATAGGTACAGAACACACCCTGCTCACTACACAGTGCACCACGCAGGGAGGTGTGTGTGTGTGTGTGTGTGTGTGCGTGTGTGTGTGTGCGTGTGTGTGTGAGGATGATGAAGCTCGTGTTCCAGTCAGAGACGACGCCTTTGTTTGTTTGTTTTTGTTTAATTAAGATTCTTCATTGAATATAAGACAGATATGGAAAACACAAAACAAATTCAACTTTAATTAAATTACATTTCTAACACACACTTGTACACTTTACACACACACACACACACACACACAGACACACACACACACACACACACACACAGTTATGGAATGAAAGAGCGAGATTGCGTCTGTTTTAATTTTATTTTCATTCAAACTGTTAATTATTTGTTTTGCTTGTATTCACTTTTATTCTTGTATTTCTCATGCTCCTTTCTTCATCATCGTCATCACCATTATTATTATTATTATTATTATTATTATTATTATTATTATTAGTGTTATTATTATGGAATTGAAGCTTGTGTGTGTGATTTTAAGCTGCTGAAAACAGAGCAAACACTATTGGATATTTATTTTTATTCTTTTAATTAACTTCAAGTGTAAATTTCCTCACGTATTCAGTGGAATGTAAAGAAGATGAATTAATAGATTTGGCCCATTTTTTAAACAGTGTTGAATATCCAGTGTTTTTATAAATTCCCACAATGCACTGCGGCTGGCTGGCGTCCTGACAAACCGAGCTGGACCTAAATCCTCGTGCAGCAGCTGAGTGCAGAGGGCAGGGACACGTTCTGCTCAGGGCTCTTTACGCTCGGCACAGAGTCACATCAGCTCGCTAATGTACCAGCTAGCATGACAGCTGATTAGCATGCTAATTAATTCACTGGATATTTACTTTTTTAGCATTTGGATAATTAGCTAAAGTAGATTAGTGACATCATCACCAGAGGAATCACATATTCTTGGATATTATAAGTATGATTTTGTTCTTGCTAATGTTCACATTTAAGCTCGCTAACTAGCAGAATTTGATCACTCATTCTTCCTGAAGTCCACAGTGATGCTACGTCCCTCATCCCTCATCGTCCCCTTATGCCCTTAAAAGGGAACTCAGCTAAGGGCAAGTGTACGAGGGAGTGTTATAAATGCAGATTTGGACGAGGCCCGGAAAGCTTACGAATTAAAGTCTCTTTAATGTAAAGATTATATATTTCTATATTCATGCTGTTAAAGCTGCTGATCAGCAGGAAAGTGGCGTTTCTAAAAAAAAAAAATAAGAAGAATTTTTTTCCTGAACATCTGCATCTTCAGCTCTGTTTTCGGTGAATGATCCCGTCGTAGCCGTGAACGCCGCATTTCTTTCCCGCAATCTGGCAGCCAAATGTGAGCGCTTCCTGTAAAGACCCTCCTGCAGGAGAGAGGGAGCGGAAAACAACACTTCACTCACTTCTTCCCTCACTTTCAATTCCAAACACATGGGATATATTATTATTATTGTTATTATTATTATTATAAACCACATCTGTGTTTCCAGTCGGCTGTGTGGGCGTCACCCCGAGTCGGCAAATTTGCATATCCAGGAGAGACGATTGATTGACAACCGCTTCGTTAATACGCATCACATCACCGACCCTAAAAATCCTCAAAGCTTTGGATCTCAGTGATGATGTTTCAGATCACATTAATACAGAGCCGAATTAAAGAACCAATCAATTTCACAGCTCATGAATATGTAATTAGAGGCAGACTGTGATTCGCTGGAGTCAATCAGAATCAGAGTTATTTTAGTGTTGATATATAAGTAATAAGAAGCGTAAACTCCTCTGTCCTGAAGACGTCGGAAAACTTAAAGTCACAGCTTCACCTCTGACTGATACAAAGCGCTGACACTGGAGACTCCTTCCATCAACGTTACATAAACATACAATCTCCTTACAGTAAACTTCAGCACATCATCATACAGCAGTGATCTGCAGCTGCACTGCTGTCAGAACTGCCTCAGCAGTGTGGATTGTTTCCCTATAACAGCAGACCCCGGTGTGTTTTATTCCTGACTGAACACGTGTTAAAATGGTTATTACCGTTAGACAGGCTGAAAATGACCGAGGCGTTGAACGTGTCTCCAGCTCCCAGAGTGTCCACCAGGTTCTCAGGAGGGAAAGCGTCGGAGTGCAGTACAGCACCATCAGGACCCATCGCGTCGCCGCCTTCCTCCGCCCAGGCACAGATCAGCACAGCCCTGAGCGCAGGAGCTCACACATGAATCCTCACATACAACTGAATCTGAATCTGAATCTGAATCTCCTGTTCACACACCGTTTCCTCCGTATATGATCAGAAATTACGCAGCAGTGTGAGACATGCTGTGCTCCTGAAATGGACGGTTTGATTATTAAAAAGTCTGATTTAGATCGGATTTAATGGGCTCCTGGCTCATTCTGCGAGTTACACACAGAGTGCACTTTCACTTTATAGAAACACCGGTTTATTGAAATCAGATTTTTGAAAAAGACTTTATTACGCAGCGGGGATGTAGAATTATAGCTCTGTAGTGACATCTAGTGGAGAATAAAGTACATCACCGCTTTCTGATATTCTGCAGTCTGCTTTATAAATAAATCTAATTCCACCATCAGTTAAATTCCAGTCCGTCTTCGTTAAAACACAGAAAGCAGCATTTTATTACAATCTGTAAATAAAAAATAAAGCTGAATTTATGCTTATTAATTAAGCTGAAAGTTACAAACACTGTTCATACGAATGCTGCTAATCGTGTTAAGGGTACGAACAGGATATTCTTTTCATTTCAGTGTTATAAATGTTTTAAAGGTTTATTTCTTACCCGTCTTTCACACGGCTGTAAAACCCCTTCACCGCACCGGACGCCGACTGAAACCCGAAATGCTTCGCCACGTCTTTACTCACAAACACCTGCACGACACACAGGAGCACACAGGTTTATCGTTTTAAAATACTTAACATAATGCGGTGAAGTCGGACAGTAGTGAAGTCGGACAGCAGTGAAGTCGGACAGTAGTGAAGTCGGACAGCGGTGAAGTCGGACAGCGGTGAAGTCGGACAGTAGTGAAGTCGGACAGCGGTGAAGTCGGACAGTAGTGAAGTCGGACAGCGGTGAAGTCGGACAGCGGTGAAGTCGGACAGCGGTGAAGTCGGACAGTAGTGAAGTCGGACAGCGGTGAAGTCGGACAGTAGTGAAGTCGGACAGTAGTGAAGTACCACGTCTCCATGGGGGAAGAGCTGATAGAGCGAGGGGCGGGTTTTCTCGATCTCCACGGAGATGGTGATCCTGTTCTTCTCCTCCTGTGTGGCGTTATAGATTTTCACCTGCTCGATCATCTTCACCTGTTCATCAGCGTTACGACCCTAAACACACACACATGCAGTACACACACACACACAGGTACACACACTTTTGTTTCTCTGTCTGTCAATCATTTTAAACATGTTTCACTATTTCAGTAAAAAATAAAAAACAAATAAAAGATCATTTTCACCTCAAAGTGAATCCACTTGTAGTGACTGAGATCCAGCTTTGAGAAATCGTCTGCACAGACATCAGGCAGGTTTCTGATTCAACAGAGATGAGAAATCAGGAAACTCATCTCACACACACACACACACACACACACACACATACACACAGACACACAGACACACACACACATACACACAGACACACACACACACACACACACATACACACACAGAGACACACAGAGACACATACACAGAGACACACAGAGACACACACACAGACACAGACACACACACAGAGACACACACACAGAGACACACACACAGAGACACACACACACACAGAGACACACACACAGAGACACACACACAGAGACACACACACACACACACACACACAGAGACACACACACAGAGACACACACACAGAGACACACACACTCACAGAGACACACAGAGCTCCTGTGTATTATGAGCTTTAAATATAACGGTGGGGGCCAAAATTTCTGCTCCATTCCTGATACAGATGTTATAAATATAGCTCTTTATAATTAGAAACTGAATTATGAAGTGTTATTAATAATTAAAACGACTAAGAAGTATTTTTATAAGGAGTGAAGAGCGTCGTTAAGCGTTGCGTTGTATTTTGTACCATAAAGAATCTCATTAATACGTGTTCAGTGTTAGTAGCTTTATTCATACGATCGGTAACGCAATCGTTAATCGTTTATAGTAATCGTTAATCAGTAACGTAATATACCAATCGCTTATAGTAATCGTTAATCAGTAACGTAATATACCAATCGCTTATAGTAATCGTTAATCGTTTATAGTAATCGTTAATCAGTAACGTAATATACCAATCGTTTATAGTAATCGTTAATCAGTAACGTAATATACCAATCGCTTATAGTAATCGTTAATCAGTAACGTAATATACCAATCGCTTATAGTAATCGTTAATCGCATAGTAATCGTTAATCAGTAACGTAATATACCAATCGCTTATAGTAATCGTTAATCGCTTATAGTAATCGTTAATCG
>CM074925.1:26981487-26991487 GCA_037576815.1 Pangasius larnaudii
CTCTCTCTCTCTCACACACACTCACACACACACACACACACACACACACACACACACACACACACACACACACACACTCTCTCACAGATCCTCTATACTCCCTAAAATGATCCGTGATCATTCCCAGGCATCTCGTGTCTTACTTGGGAAAAGTGTTGGAATTTTAATCCCTAAAATGCTGATGTCTCGGGTCACATGATTGTAGAGTTTTTTGTGATTTTTGTGTCAGATGTGCTATAAATCTGAAGTGAACTGTCCTGCTGTGTTCTCCAGGGTGATCGAGATCCTAAGATGAAGGAGCGGTCGAACACGAGGAACTCCATCATGAGTCAGTACGGGAAGGTGTTACCCCGCGCGCAGAGGAAGCTGGCCATCGAGCGCGCAAAGCCGTATCAGCACCCGTGCACCGTCCTCAGAGAGGGTCCGCAGGCTCCGCTCTCACACCTCAGTTTTATCAGATTTACATTAACCTGGGAGAGAAATTTCATCGTCTTTACTTCCTGTTCCAGTTACGAGGCCTCAGCCGCTGTCCACCGTGGCTAAGCGCTCCGCTAACGAGAACGTCCTGAGCAGAGCCGCCTTTATTAAAAACGTCCTCACCAAGATCGAGGAGGTGTGGATCGGGAAGGACGCCACGCCCGAACCCTCTCCGCTCAAGAGGTGTGTGTGTGTGTGTGTGTGTGTGTGTGTGTGTGTGTGTGTGTTTCCCGCTGAGGTTCCTGAATGAGTTCCTGTTCTGCTCAGAGCTGTAGTTCTGCCAGCGGAGCAATTTTCAAATTCTTCCCACGTGCTTCCTGTTTGAGGAATGTGTCCAAATTCTGTTTTATTATAACGTGTTATTCCTTCATGTTTTATCTTTCAGCCCAAAAGCCTCTGACGCTCTGATGTCCAGTCCAAATCCTCCGACCTTAAACGTCCCCGAGGCTTTTGTTGGAACGCCGATCAACATGCTGACGAAGAGGATGTCCAGGTAAACTGAGCACCTGGGCACAGAGCCGGTCTCTCCATGGTGGTTAGTTGTGTGAGAACAAACGGGTTCCTAAATTTATTACTAATGGAACGTATTTCCAGATTATTATATCATCATCATCACTGGATAAACGATACGTCTGGCATCGGAATAAACTTTTCTGTAATAGTGTCGTCCTGAAATAAATGTGGAAATAATTTTATCGTGTGACGTCAGACTCCTGGATCTGGCGGTGCAGCCGTCGTCCCAGACGTCTCCAGAAGCGTCTCGCACTCGGGCGACTCCGCCCACATCCATCAGTTCCTGGGCCGCACCTAAACACGTCAGCAGAGCTCCGGAGCTCAGTCTGTTACACACTCCTCAGGTGGTGAAGGTGAAGATACACACACACACACACGCGCTTCACACACACACACACACACACGCGCTTCACACACACACACGCTTCATATGCACACGCTCTATACACACTCTACACACACTCCTCAGGTGGTAAAGGTGAAGAAATACACTCTATATATACACACACACACACACACACACACTCGCGTGTCTGTAATATCTGTGTGTAAAGTTTTTAACATATGAACACAACTTGATGTAATATTTTCCACTCTGACAGAGAGCTCGAGCTTTAGCTGCGTCCGGTCCGGTCTTCTCCTCCTTCACCCCTCAGTCCATCCTAAGGAGCAGTCTCCGCCCCACTCCTATAGCCACGCCCACTGCATCACCTGCCCACTCAGCCACGCCCCCTTTACGCCCCAAAGAGAGTCGCATCACCTTCATGGAGGACAGTGAATCTCCTGATCTGCCCAAGAGCTCCTCCCTGCACTGGAGCAACGGGGTAAAACACCTCTCACACACACACACACACACACTAGTACACACTAGTACACACTCTTGTCATGTGACCTAGATTTACATACAAACAGGAATATAGACTAAATTATAAATAATAAAATACAAACTCAGAATTAATTTTTTCTACTTTAGCTCACTGCCGTTGATGAAATCAGCGAGCTGAAGCACCCACCCCTGCCACCAGAGGGCGGAGTCGAGGGATGGAGTGAACATTCCGGTGAAGAAGAGGAGGATGAGGGAGAACCCAGTGTAGCGCTCACACCTTCAGAACAGAAACGGAAAGTAGAGACGGAGGATCCGACTCGGGTCTTACCCACGCTAGAGCGCAGGCCCAGTCTGGGACACGAGACAAGCGCACTCTCCGTCCAGTCCGATTCCACGCTGGAATTCCACGACGCTCCTTCTCCAGCGGAGGTGATGAGACCAGCATGGCAGTCAAACAACAGGCTGGATGAAGATGACGAAGTCGTCATCGTCAGGCGTCCAGAGCCAGACACTGCCACCAGATTGCTTTCTGCTGAAGAGCCGACTGCGAACCAGGAAATGGAAAACGATGAAGTTTCGGAATTTGAGATGCAGCCAGATGCAAACGAAGACGCCGAGGAACAGAGCGAGGAATCGACAGCAGAAAGAGAAGTGCAGAATACGCCTGTTGTTCCGGTCGCTTTACTGGAGGAGTCGAATCAGGATGATCCAATGAATCATGAAGTAGTTTTGGCGCCACGTGAACCAATCAGAACCTCTGAAATGTCTGAGGAGCCAATCAGAGAGGAGGAGATCGAGGACTCTGAGCCAGCTCCACTACCGATCACCGATGACGCTGTCACTGCTGAGGAGCCAATCGGAGACAGTCCTGAGGAATCTGAGTCAGGTCAATCAGTCGAACACTCGGTGGTTAATAACGAGCCAATCAGTGAGCTTCCTGCTTCAGACACAGCATCGCTATTAGAAGAGCTGAAAGAGAAACCCGAGGCCATGGACACATCAGGTGGGAATTCGTAAAAGTGGGCGGAGTCACGTTAGTCTTAAAGGACATGCAGTGTTTATGACTGAGATTCATTCGAATTTCTGCTTTCAGATCTGGATGATTACGTGGAGCGTCAGTTATTCGGGGATCTCTCGCCTCCACACTCCCACGCCGACAGTAGAGAGGCTTTAGACGCCAGCAGGTGCCACGAATAATCAGTCATCACTTTGGTTTTTTTTTCTGTTGTTCTCTTGTTTCCTGTTGTATTTATGAATCTATTTTTTGCCTTCTGCACAGTGAGCCATGTGGAGATGTTAAAGATCTCGGAGCTGAAGATGATGCACACAAATCCGTCGCCTCGTCTGAAGCTGCGACCTCCGAGTCCCGATGTGAGCGTTTCTTTCATGCTTATTAAATTAAAGCATATGCAAATATATGTGTATATATTATTTAATATTAATAAGCTGTGTGTTCTGTGTAGCTGTAGTCAGCCTGAACGACACTGAGGAACTCTCCAGCGCTGAGGAGGAGGAGGAAGAGGAGGAGATTGGGGAGGAAGAGGAGGAGGAGAATGCAGAATGTGAGGATGAGGAGGACTCGGGCAGTGAGGTGGAGATCATAGAGGAAGTAAAAGGAAACGGGACGCAGCAGCACCTTTACCTGCAGGACCTCCAAGCTGAAGATCGGTTCCTCCAGGAGCAGGCGGCGGCTGTGCTGTCCCTCGTCACCGACCCTCAGCTGAAGGTCCGACGCTCACCACGCCACTGTCCAGCTCTCTCTCTCACACACACACACACACACACACACACACACACACACACACACACACACACATTTTTATTTATTTAAACTTATTGCCATTTGGAAAACGAAACCTCAATTTGTGTTTCTTAGATTTTATTTAAATATATTTATTTTTAATTGTACAGATTTTTATAAAAATTTAACTAATTTACATTTTCTTTTCCTGTCCTCGTAACTGTGGTGTTTGTGTGTGTGTGTTTATGGTGTGTGTGTTTATGGTGTGTGTGTGTGTTTATGGTGTGTGTGTTTATGGTGTGTGTGTTTATGGTGTGTGTGTTTATGGTGTGTGTGTGTGTGTGTGTGTTTATGGTGTGTGTGTGTGTGTGTGTGTGTGTGTGTGTGTGTGTTTATGGTGTGTGTGTGTGGACTGAGCAGGTGGTGGACGGCTGTGAGGAGGAGGAGGAAGGTCAGGTGGTGGTGGTTGGCCTGAGACCTGCGAGCCTGGATGATGAAGGTGATGTGTGCTACACCGAGCTGAAGCCCTCCACCACTCTCCTCGTTCCTATCGAGCTGGCCGCTGAGCATCAGGAGCTTCTGCACGGAGCCGAGCTGCCCGAGGTCGCACTTCCTCTCAGCTCCAATAACTTCTCCCTCATGCTGGAGGCAGATGATGAAGAACCAGCAGCTTTAGAAATGGACCCTGAAAACCATCTAACTCTGCAAGAGAACACAGAGCACGCTGGAGATATGGAGGAAGAACCAAATGCTAACAGGGATGATGTTAGTGTGGAGCACGCTGTCCTAGAACCTGAGGAGATGTTAAAAATGGAGGAGTTGCCTTCAGAAACAGTTGTGCCAGATGATGTGGAACCTAATAAACCGATAGAGAAGGTTCAGATGGAGCAGGAAATGATTGAATCTGAACCGAACATTACAGATCAACCTGATGAACCAGCTGAAGAAGTTCAAAAACAGTCAAAGTCAGAAGTAGTGGCAGAACCTGAACCACTTATAGAAGATCAACCTGATCAGTCAGCAGATGAAGCTCAGGCAGAGCAAACAGAAGAGAAAATGGAGCTAATTCCAGATTCTGCCAATGAAGCTCAAACAGCAGAGGAGCCTGAGGAGAAACCCGTGGAACCTTTAGAAGAACCTGTGGATAGACCAGTGGAAACAGCAGAGGAGCCTATGGAGGAACCTGTAAAGGAACCTGTGATTGAGAAGACATTTGATGTAACTGATGTATGTGTCAGTGGTCAGGTTCAGGAATCAGGCTTGGCTGAAGTCAAGGAGGATGGTTTGGTCCATAATGAGGAAATGGCTGTTGAAGAGGGTGTTGTAGAAGCTAGTGAGATGGTTCCTGTAGCTGAAGACCATGTTTCTCAAGCTAATAGAGCTGAGGAGAAAGATGCCAAGCTAAAGGATGCTGTAGAAGCCACAGCTGAGTTGAAGGAAATACAGCAAAGCCCAGCAAGAAGAGGAAGAAAGACCGTTAAGTTTCCAGTAACCCTGATGGAATCTGAGAAAGATGCTTCTGAAGAGGAGCAAGCTGATTCGAAAGTGCCTTCCACACCAAGACGCGTAACAAGGAGCGGCAAGCAGCTGCTGGAGTCTGAAGTTCTCATCACCCCAAGGAGAAGCACAAGAAAAACTGATTCTGAAGTCATGGCAGAGGAGGTGCCCTCAACAAAAGCAACTCCTCCACGCAAGACTCCACAGAAGGCTACACCCAGGAG
Organism: Pangasius larnaudii; assembly: GCA_037576815.1. Classification (NCBI taxonomy): domain Eukaryota; kingdom Metazoa; phylum Chordata; class Actinopteri; order Siluriformes; family Pangasiidae; genus Pangasius; species Pangasius larnaudii. Next base: position 26,986,766 of record CM074925.1, read on the forward strand.
AGGATCTCGCAAAACGAGGAGCTCGAGTGCAAACGATGATGTTGAAGAAGTCCAGAAAACAGAGGAAATATCAACGGTTGAACCTCAGAGCTCAAGGAAGACTAGAAAAGTGGCAACAATCGAGGTCCCAGAGCCGATCCCTGAGGAGAAATCTGCGGAAAGCCGAGCTAACACTAACGCTAGTCCCGGCAGGGTGACGCGCCAATCGAGCAGGAGGCTGAGCTTAACGCTGGAGAGCTTCCAGATGGTTTCAGACGATCAGAACACGTCTTTCGTCACGCCACCGAGGAGCAGAAGGAAAACCAGAGGCACTACGGAGGAAAAAACAAACAACGAGACTTACATAGTGGACGGCGCTCAGCTTCAAAACGTTTCCAGACGACTGACGAGGAGCCAACACTGGAACGACGGAGAGGAACTCGAGAAACCAGAGAACCTGGAATCCACCAATCTGTTGGAGAGCGCTTTGATGGAGAGGCTGAACAATGACCAAGCTAAAGAGAGTGAAGTGGTGACGGAGATAGTGCGCGCCAAGCGGCGGACCAGATCTGTAGCTCCATCTGTGGACCATGACGAGCAGAACGCTGACGCTCTGGAGTCAGTGCTTCCTACTGAACAGCAGGAGCAGAAGAAGAAATCGGCGCCGTCTGTTAGAAGAACGAGAGCCAGCAAAGCGCCAGAACCCGACGCCTCGCCTGTTAGTGACGGCGCGTCCGGAGCTCAGAGGACGAGAGGTGAGAGTGAGGTTCTCGCTCACGCTTTAGAACCACACGCTGAAATGTCAGTTTTCATTCCAGATGTTTGTTCATAACGTTTTTCTCGTACAGGAAAGAAAAAAGACGTCGCTGTAAACGATGTTTCTTCTCCTCCTGTGACTCGGACGAGACGAGCGACTGCGCTTCCTGACAGCCAGCTCGAGGTGACGCAGCCACGAGTGTTTTATTCCTCTTGTACCACAGCAATTTAACAACAGTTATTATTCTCTGTGTTGTGAAACCTAGTTACAGCTTTTACCTCTGACTGTTATAAAGCTCTGACACTGGAGACTCCTTCCAGAAAACTTCACAATATCATCCATCTCACACGTTATTGAGCAGTTTGTCCGCTGTACACGTCCCTGTGAATGAGCTGTTACTATAGAAACGATTAGAACGAGCGCATTAATATAAACCTGCGCTACTGTCAGAGCTGCTGTTCTAGAGAATTAATCAACACCTCCTGACCAATCAGAGCGCAGCACTCGGCAGCGGGGCAGTGGCGCCGGAGTGAATAATGATCACTTGGCACCGTGCGAGAGGAAAGTTACAGACTCTCTTCCTGTTGTTTTTTTTTTCTCCATGAAGGAAAAGATTTCATCGGATGACGCTGCAGTGGAAGCTGAAGCGGAGGTTAAAACGAGGAAGAAGAGAACGACGAGGTAAATCCATCCATCCTTCAGTGCTCCTGTCAGATTAAATACTTCATTAAACTCTAACACATTGTACTTTTATTTTCTTTTTGTGTTTCCTGTGTAACAGGGCGAGAGCGGAGCCCGAGCCCGTGATGGTGGAGCTTCTGTCTCCGCTGGCGAGTCCAGCAGAACCGGTTCAGAGGAAGAAGCCGGCGGATCGAGAGCCCATCGCTCCGAAGATGAACCTGCGGCGGAGACGCATGATGGAGGCCATTTTCCCCAAACCAGTCACACGCAGGAAGAAACTTTAACGCTGATCACACCACCATCTTCTTCATCTTCATCTTCATCGTGGTTTTATTTTCCTCCGGAGCTTCCTGCGTGGATCTGCGTGTACAGTTAACACACCTGTTTCCCTCACGTCCTGATTTTTACCAGGACTTTTTGCTGCCTGCTGTTTTCTAATTAAGGAAATGATTTTTGAAGTGAATAAATAAAGAGCTCTAATTTGGGAGATTTAATTTTATATTGAATAAATAATTAAAGGTCGATTGAGCGAAGTTTACAGTACGGAGCACTGAGGGAAGCCGAACGATGCAGAAGTCTTAAGTTTTAAAAACGTGCATTTCTACAAATGTAAATAGTCTTTTAGGGATGTTCTAAATAAAATTTGATACCTGTGAATGAGATTGTTATTCGTTATTTCATGTTTTTTGGATTTTCTTCACTTTGTAGTGCGCACTACACTCGGGTTGATTGCTTACGTGATACGTCACATTGTTTACTGCACTGTATCGATATCGTGGCTTTTCCCTGAGCTGCACTGAGGAGGACGCGGCCCACACGGCGTGCCCTGTTTCGAAGGCTTCTTGAGGACATCTGATCTCTCAAAGCTCCTTATTTTTCAGTTTCACCTGATTGGTTTGATGTCCAACCTGAGATCAGACTTTATTTTTATCCTTAGTGTATTTTCAGTGTTCTGTAATTCCCCTTCAGCTCTCTTTAATAATGATGATGTGAATTTGTCACTATTTTCGTTGCTTATTTGCAATAATATTTAGTGTGCTCTTTATCTGCAGTTCTACTGTCATGAATCACGTCCTGTTTCACTTTCCAGTGTTCTTGCTTTTTAAATTTTATATTAGGGAGATGCTCTATATTTTTAATGCCAAAATTAAACAATATGTAAACCATATTTTTGCTTGACTGTAAATTATTCTCTATAAACTGCAGGCCTGATGTAGAAATAAATCGTCTGTGTGGTTTGATTTGTGTATTTTGTGAAGAGAATCAGGACTGACGCGGATATTTACGCTCTCAGGAGCGACGTTCATTCCTGCAGCACTGCGTCTCTTATCCAGTGACTAGCATTTAAATCTCCTCCTGACTCCTGCGTGGACTCCATCATTCATCTTCAGTAAGCAACTTATCCTGCTCAGGTGGCGGTGGATCCAGAATATATCCCGGGAATGTAGTAGCATGTCTGTGAGAGGAGACCAGAGAACCTGGAGGAACCTCACATGGACCAGTGGAGAACATGTGAAACTCCGCACTCACGGTAACCTGAGCTCATGCCAGCAAACCTGACATGGGCGGGGTTTGATCAGCTCTGACTCCGCCCCCCTGGCCTGCTGATCCTACAGGTGTAATATTACTGACTCTACCCATCTGTCTGCACAAAATATTGGCACCCCTCCACACATCCATCAGTATAAAAGGAGCAGCAGTGAGCAGATATGACCTGAGTGGAGTTTATTCTCAATGCAGTGCTGACACTGGGGTGTGTGTGTGTGTGTGAGTTAGTGATTAATTCATGAGTGAGAGAAAGTGATCAGCTCTCCTGCTTCATGTTACACTCGCTCAGGTCCTCGCTTTTCTCACTAAGGTGAAGTGACATGGCTGGAAAAGACTGTGTACAAGTGGCTGTGCGAGTCCGACCCTTCAACAAGGTCAGCTGTTGTTATTTTTATTATTATTGTTGTTGTTGTTAAAAGGTTTAGGTGTGAAGGTGTTTAAACACATGAGCTGCCTTTATGAAGGTTCACTGCTGAAGCTTTCATGCAGTATTCTCCATGTGTTTAAAAAGTGTGTAATTGTGTGTGTGTGTGTGTGTGTGTGTGTGAGACCCATAATACACTGCAGGTGATAAATGGCAGGGAAGTGGTGTGTAGTAATGAAGTATATTTTGGGATTATTTCTACTTCACCACAATTTTCAACTTTAACTTTTATTCACTTTTATATTTTCAAACGGAAATTGGTTAATTTTACTCTAATTAATTATCCTTCCTAAACTTCACTTCCATTTCTTAATGCTTCTTAATCCTTTTATCCTGACACGTTGTCATTCTGAACAAACTCAATCTGAAACAGCTGACACTCATGACTGAGCTGTTCGGATCTCTAAACGACTCTTCAAATTCATGAACCGACTCCTAGCGTTCACCCACGATTTAAAGAACCTATTCAAAGAGTCGATTCACTAGGCTTCACTGAACCTGTATCTCATCAGAGAAACACCAAAAGTGAGCGTGTCGCTTAAGATAAGTTAGCTGATTAACGTTAGCTGAAGAGCGTTATAAAGCATTATAACTGTTCACTTCGGTGTGTGTTTCTTCAGAGCACACACACACACACACACACACACACACACCTTCACTTAGTGAGTAAACATTAATTAGTTAGGCTGCTAACGCCGTCCTCTCTGAAGTGAACTAGCTTAGCTAACATTAGCATGATTCTGATTAGCGCGCAGGAACTCTGTGATTATAACCTGCTGTAAATAAGCGGATTTTATTATTATTATTATTATTATTATTATTATATTTACATTTGCAGTGTGTATCGGACTCTCTTATCCAGAGTGACTTACAGAAATGTCTTTATAAAATCTTTCTTCTCGCGCTCGGAGGTGAGAGACTGCAGACTAGTTTTATTTGATGTTTTCATTATTTTCAGTTTTAAGTTTTATTTTCTGTGCTGTTTAAGTTTATGGCTGGTTGAGGACCAGTGCCTGCTGCGGTGTGGGTTTGTTTCCTGCAGCTGTGACCTGGAGTTAATATTTATTATAAATACAAACAGATGCGGAATCGGTTACAGAGACTTTAGCAGGACTGGCTGCTGATATTAAACAGGCTGCAGTAGCAGATGAAGCTGCAGAGTTAGCGAGAGCTGCTAATATTGCTTACAGCAGCTTTAACACTCAGCTGATATTAATGCAGATAGTAACTAGTACAGGAGGAGGGTGTGTGTATGTGTGTGTGATGATGATGATGGTGTGTGTATGTGTGTGATGATGATGATGATGGTGTGTGTGTGTGTGAGAGCAGAGAG
>CM074925.1:27038497-27043497 GCA_037576815.1 Pangasius larnaudii
AGGTGCGCGAGCCGAATCACAGGAGGAAAAGCCCGTAACACAGAAAGAAGATTAATTAAATTAAAGAAGGTTCGTAACATTTAAATAATCTAAATAATTCTGCTCTTCTGTGTCACTGAGCTACAGAGTCTGAGTAAATTATATAAAGTGTAAATTATTTTAATATTAATATTTATAGTGATGAAGGTGACCGAATGGTGGTTAATAATAGTTATTTTTAATCATTAATAAAATATTTATACATTAATGCATAAATTATCCTTATATTAATATTAAAAATGATTTCTGTGGTTACAGATTTAAATGTACTGATTGTGCTGTTTGTGAGTTGCCATGTGGATTTATATACATTATTATTATGTTTATTATATTTATTATTATTTCTATTATTATAATATGATGTTAAAGTGAAATAATGCAGTGAGTTTATAAAGCTCTGTAAACTCGCTAAAGAAAAGAACACAACTCTTCTTTAAGCAAAGTGACTGAACAGTAAGTTTATGATGTGAGTGCGGCTGAACCTTCCCTTCTACAGCAGCAGAGAATAAAGTCACAGCGATAAAGTCCTGTAAAAGTGAGTAATGTGCGTAAAGTCACACACTGTTCAGTCTGATGGAAATAAAAGCCGTTTCTCTGTGACTGTAAGCCTGGAAAACCTCTGCAGACGGTGGTGTGGTGGATGAGTGTGATGGACAGATGGTGTGGTGGATGAGTGTGATGGACAGATGGTGTGGTGGATGAGTGTGATGGACAGATGGTGTGGTGGATGAGTGCAGTGCGGTGTAGCTCTTCTTCTTTTGCCGCAGAACTGTTCTACAAACATCATAAATATATATGATAAAAAATAATAAAATAATTTGACATAGATCTAATTTTATAAAACTGCAGCTTATAAAAAAAGAGCTGGGTGTTTGACTTGTTTACATTTTTCTGGCCCTGAAATTAACCCCGCCCCTCGGGAGCCCCGCCCCTTTTCTCTAATCTGTTTGTAATCTGTTTGTTATTTCTTCCTTTTTTGCTGAGTGTTCTGCGATGAGCTCAGATTGAGGTGTTCTTGCTCTGTTCCTGCCCCGTGTTCAGGATGTTCCTGACTCTGGCTCTGCTGCGGAAGGGAATTCCCGGCCGGCAGTGGATCGGGAAGTGGCGCAGGCCACGCCCAGTCACCTGGCAGATGAAGCGGAACACGGTGCAGCGACTGGAGCGAGAGGCTGAGAATGAGTACTGGCTGAGCCGACCTTACCTGAGCCTCGAGCAGGAGAGAGGCCATGCCCACGCTCGCCGCACGCACACCTGGGAGACCCTCCGCCACGCCCGCCAGTCCGCCTTCCCCCCGCACACCTCCATAACTGAACACCTGCAGCACCTCAACATCACCCGCACCTGGAGCTAACACACACTCAGCGTTCTTAATAAAGCACTGAATCACTGTTAGCTGCTGTGTCTGTTTCTTATGAATGCAGCTTGTAGTGTGTGTGTGAGTGTGTGTGTGTGAGTGAGTGAGTGTGTGTGTGTGTGTGAGTGAGTGAGTGAGTGTGTGAGTGAGTGAGTGTGTGAGTGAGTGAGTGTGTGAGTGAGTGTGTGTGTGTGTGAGTGTGTTTGTGATTTATTCATTCCATCACTGACACAAAGCAAATAGCTCCGTTTTTATTTTTAAGCGCTTTATATTGTATCTTAATTAAAAAGAATTAATTATTATTCACTTTATTATAATGTTTTTACAACTATAACATTAATATCAGAATTGTGTTGAGGAGCTGAACCGAACAGGAACGAACTCTCGCGAGAGTTTAAGCTGAAGGTCTTTTTAGGTCTCGCGAGAATACCGCTGTGTGTTTCTGTATCCTAGCAACCGGAGTGTGGGTCATGGCGGAGGATAAAGACTCGGCAGGTGAGAGCTCAGGGTTTACACACGTCTGAGTTTTATCCTTTATTACTTATAACTTTACTTATATCTCGGTTTTTACTTATAAATGAACTTACAGTATTTTATATCTCAGGAGAGCGTTTTTATTCACATTTAACAAAAAATATTCATGTTTACATTAAAAGCCGCTGCAGTCGGTATGGATATAAACGCAGATGTAATAATAATAATAATAATAATAATAAGCTAGAGGTGTTAAAGAAGGGAAATGTTTTCCATTTTGACTCTTTAATGTGCTGCCTGCTGCCGCTTGGCTTGGTGACGTGTCAGTAAGCTGTAATTAATATAAAGTGTAATTAATATAATTTCTGTGGAATGTTCTGAGGTTAGTGAGTGAGTGCGTGACGCTCAGATAGCAGCCTGCACGTCTTCAGCTTCATATCAAAGCATCACACATTCCCAATTAATGAGCTACTCAGCGTCTTATTAACGCAGTGCAGTAACAGCAGAACAATATTAAATATTATAATATAATAAAAGTAAAATGTCTCTGAGAGGATCAGCGTTCAGTGTGTGTGCAGGAGCTGCAGCTGCGCGGAGCAGGAGGATCAGCGCCGCCTTCGACGTGTTCGATCACGAGACTAATCACACGGTGGACATCAGGTACGACCTCACACACACACACACACACTCACACACACACGTCTGCATTTGCATTATTCATGACTCTTTCTGATTATTGTTATCTTAAAGCACATGCAGTGGAATACAAATAAAGTGTGTGTGTGTGTGTGTGTGTGTGTGTGCGCGCGCGCATGTGTGTGTGTGTGTGTGTGTGTGTGTGTGTGTGTGTGTGTGTGTGTAGAGAGATTGGCACTATAATCCGGTCACTTGGCTGTTTCCCTACAGAGGCGGAGCTACATGACATCATTGCTGAGGTCAGAGTGATGTTTCTGCATCTGTAACAAAGTTTATTACAGACCGTGTTAGAGACAATTAACACTGTGTGTGTGTGTGTGTGTGTGTGTGTGTGTGTGTGTGTGTGTGTGTGTGTAGATAGAGGAAGAGGAGACGAGTGGATTTATCCGCTTTGAGAAATTCCTCCCTGTCATGACCAAAATATTAATGGAAAACAAGTGAGACACACACACACACACACACACACACACACACACTCATGTTCAGGCTCCGGCAGTGTGTATTGTTAATAAAAGTGTGAGTTTTATTAAATACAGTGTTTATTACAGAGAGCTCTGCTGCTGTTTCCATCAGATTTAAACTTTCCACAGATTTAAACTTTAAAATTTCCACAATAAAACACTGACCACTCCACTGTACTGCTAATAATCACACCTTCATCTCTCTGTCTCTCTCTCTCTCTCTCTCTCTCTCTCTCTCTCTCTCTGTCTCTCTCTCTCTCTGTCTCTTTGTGTGTAGGTTTCGTCCCATTCCTGAAGAGTTACTCCTGCAGGCGTTTGAGGTCACTCACATCCTCTCTCACGTCTACTCTTTCCTCAATTTGTAAATCTCGATCGCAACTCTGTGCCATGAACACACTGATAATAAATATATGTGTGTGTGTGTGTGTGTGTGTTTGCGCATGTGTATGTGTGTGTCTTTGCGCATGGGTGTGTGGGTTCAGGTGTTGGACCAACAGAAGAACGGATATCTGGAACCAGAGGAACTCACCAAGTATCTTACACAGGAAGGTAAACACTGTACACACTTTGTACACTTCTCTTCTCTGATGGCATGCTCATCTCTCTCTCTCTCTCTCTCTCTCTCTCTCTCTCTCTCCTTCTTTCTCTCCCTCTTTCTCTCTCCCTCTTTCTCTCCCTCTCTCACTCGCTCGCTCTCTGAGTGAGGAAGGAACACGTGAAGAGCTGTTGGGCATCTTGCCAAATTTCTGCACTTTTTTCCCTTGTCTATTATCTTGCATTTTTCTATAATTTAAATATTGAGCTTTTAGATATAAGTGAAGTATTAATAGCTGTAAATAGTTGAGTGGGAGAGAGTGAGCGGGACACCATGGCCCCTGAGGCCGGTGGGGAGATGCTGCCTCTCCAGCATGGTGTCAGGTGTGTGCCGGAGAGTGTGTGTGTGTGTGTGTGTGTGTGTGTGTTTGGCTGAGTGTGTGTGTGTGAGACGCTGTCTCTCCAGCATGGTGTCAGGTGTGTGCTGGAGAGAGGAGCTCAGGTGGAGGAGGTGCTGTTAGCGGTGGGAGAGCAGGTTGGTGTGAGAACGTTTACTCTGCCTCCCACTTGAATAAAGCAGTGGTGGTGATCTTGAAAAGACAAACTCTCGTTAACACACTGATGGAGAACAGAACATGGTTTCGGTCTCGCCTCTGTCTGCCCCTGCGACACGACTGGCAGTCTCAAACGTGTCTCTGTTCATCTAAAATAAGGTGATAATGAAAGAGCTGGCCCACTTCTGGGAGTTCACCAGCCCCGTGAAAACGATTTCACTCGGACTCTGCAGTGAAGCACATCCTGTCATTTCGTGAACATTTTCGTGTTTCTAAATAATGAAGATGAGACGCTGAATGTAAATTTCAAGTGCAAAGATGGTGACAGCAGTTTCACTGTTTATGCTGCACTGAAAGCTTGAGATGTTTGGGTGAGGGAACATCAGGCACAAAATGTGTGCCTGCCCACACAGCTGTGCAGCTGGGGACAGCTGTTACAGCAGCTGTAGCAGCAGTGTGGGGACAGTCAGAGGGAGAACACCGGGGAGCTGGAACCCGGAGTGAGCGACTCCCGGAGCAGTGACACACCAGAGCCAGACATGGAAGAGGTCAGGGATGAACCAAACAGTAACATGAGGCAAACACTGCACCCGATGCTGAGACCCGTGTCGATGCTGATACTGTAATCTCACTGGGCCGGATGCCACTGCAGGCGTTAGTGCTTGCACTGACCTGGCCTTAGCGTCCGCACTGAGGATGTCTCTGACCCTGTAAAACAGCAGCAGGAGAACCCAAGAGCTCACACAGGAACACACAGAGACTGAGAAAACCTGAGATGAAAGATAGCATAGAACTGAGGACAGAAAAAATGACTCAAATGAACAATGTTTATCTGTAAACAAAACCGAAAAATATCAGTGTGCAGTGCAGGAGCTACGGGTGGAGAAC
>CM074925.1:27048497-27050374 GCA_037576815.1 Pangasius larnaudii
AGGTACTAAAGGAGGAACCTCTCTGAGTCTCTGTGCTGTGACCCTCAGGCTTTTGGACATTTATCTCTTTCACCTGAGAACCTTTCACACTCTTTAATGCTCAGAATCCGACCTGAGGTACCACTGGAGTACCGTTTATATAGTTGGTTCTGTACTGGTACTGTACCGTTCATGCGGAAATCAAATATAATGGTTACTGTGTGGATTATTGCTGCCTGGAAAACTGCTTTAATTCTGTGATGGCAAAATGACATTCTAATTAAGTATAAAAAATATTAGCACCCCTACATGTGTTCATCCGTTTATTTATTTATTATTTATTCAACAGCATATTAATATTAATACAGTGTTCTGTAGCAAGCGTGTGTGTGTGTGTGTGTGTGTGTATAAAACATGCAGTATTAGATACTGAACACTATAAAAATTCCCCTGGGTTTAATTAACATGAACTTTAACATGAACTCCTACACTGTGTGTGTTCAGCTGAAGTGGCTGAAGTTAATTAAACACCTGGGATTTTACACTTTACTATAATTTACGTGTTTTACACACTGAAGCTCTTCGTTTATGAAATTAATGAATTGTGTTTCCGAATGCATCTCTGAGTAGTTTATCACTTTTATTCTGTGTTTTATTTTGACATCAGTGAGTGTTTACAGATAAAATCACATCCAGACGATTCTCAGAGCTGCGTGTAAATGTGTGTCCTCAGTTTCTAAAACCTGCACCATGAAGGAAAACTGATGTTGTTGTAGCATAGCGTGTGGAAATGTGAATATTATAGAGCTGCTCAGGCTACGTGTTAGCGTACTGCATTCCTCACAGCTAATTTGTGTTTTTATTATAATCAGATGAGGGTTAATCACACACACACACACACACACACACACACACACACACACACACTATTAATCTTGATAAAATTCTCAAGTTGTACATTTATTAAACCACTGATAGAATGCATTATTATTATTATTATTATTATTATTATTATTATTGTGAGTCTGTACACAGAGAGGAAACACACACACACACACACACACACACACTGTCACTTTCAGGGTGTGAGGTCCTCCTCCTGTAGCTTTAACTAGAGAACGTAGAGGATGTAGTGCAGCTTGGGGGCGTGGCTAGAACATGACTGACAGCTGGGATGTAAACACAGCTGAGCAGTGTGTTTTTTCCACGTGTTTATTTCCATGTTGTTTTCTACAGTAAAGTCACATGTTTCAGCTTATTACTGTTCTCTCTTTTTGTGTTCATTAGATGACGGATAGTTCTCCTACCAAATCGGCCTCATTCTCACCAGACTCGTGGTACCGTAAAGCATGTGAGGAGTCTCGCTCTGGGTTCCGCCAGGTTCCTGAGGGAGCTCGCTCTGTTCCTGGTTCCTCAGGTGCCCCCTCCCCCGGCTCTGGAACCTCCTCCCCGGGTTCTTTCTCCAGCTCTCCGGGCACCGTATCTCCAGGGATTGGAACGAGTTCTCCAGGTTCTCTGGGAGGTTCTCCAGGGTTCGGTACAGGCTCTCCAGCCTCGGGAAGTGGTAGTTCTCCGGGTTCTGAGAGAGGAACGTGGTGTGATACCTGCACCAGCCGCCTGGTGGAGCTGAAGAAGCAAGCGGCCAAACTGCTCCTCCCTGGACCTTACTCCTCCAAGGTAGGATTTAAACACAGTCTTTAGGGTTCATGTGTGCTGTGTGTGTTGTGCGTTTTGTGTGTGTGTGGTTTAATCATCTCACTGTGCTGGTGACTCACCATCTCTCTCTCTCTCTCTCTCTCTCTCTCTCTCAATTCAATTCAGTTCAATTTAAATGAGCTTTATTGGCATGACTGTGTAACATCACAATGTTGCCAAAGCAATAAATACATTATACAGAC
>CM074925.1:27058544-27061044 GCA_037576815.1 Pangasius larnaudii
CCCCCCCCCCCACCCCCCCCCCCCCCCCCACCCCCCCCCCCCCCCCCCCCCCCCCGGGGGGGGGGGCGGCGCGCATATAAATGTGTATAAATGTGTTTGTTTTTTGATTCTACATGTTCTTAGCATAATGTGTGTATGTGTTATAGTTTAAACTTGTGGTTTTAACTTGTCTGTCTGCATTATGATTATAGAAGTGATAATTCTGCTGATCTGCTGTTGGTTGCTTCAACGACATTATTGGCTCTCAATAATAGTAACAATTATAAAAAGTTAAATAAAACCAGAGAGAAGACAAACAGGGTTTTGTGTGTGTGTGTTTGGGTGGGTTACTCACTTTCTCTCAGATTGTGTGTGGAAGATGGAGGTAGTGTGTGTTGGATTAAGGGGAGAACTGAGAGTGTGTGATCTGAAATTTCTCAAAATATATTTCACACAAGTGTTTGAATTTGTTAGACTCTGTTAAAATTTGTGCAACTCTGTCTCCACAGCGTTGTTGTTGCATTGTGTGCACACTCTATGCTCTTAGGGGACCTAGATTTCTTATGGCGGCCCATCTCTATGATCAGCGTGTGTGTGTGTTTGTGTGTGTGTGTGTGTGTGTGTGTGTGTGTGTGAGTCTGTACTTATAGCAGCCTGTCCCTGTGGTCTGTGTATGTGTGTTTTGTGTGTGTGTTTTGTGTGTGTGTGAGAGACGGTACTTATAGCAGCCCATTTTGATGGTCAGTGTACTCAGTACACTACTGGGCCGTGCATGATTGAGTCAAGTTACTTAATTATAACTGGATCATGTTAATACTACATCAATTGAACACTTGCTCTACAGACTTCTACAGACTTTAAATAAAATTTACTCTGAGCAATGAAATCATGTTTTGATTAACTAAATATTTTCATGTAAACCATACATAATATTTTCTCTTAAGTCTGACTGACCACATCCCATTTTTCAGTAAGTGCTACTGTGGAATAATTGTTCCTGAGTTTTATTTCCAGCGCTGGACTACACTTCCCAGAAGCCCCAGCATGTCACATGTCTCAATCCGCCTCACCTGTGTCTCATTTCACCGTGATTAGCACCTGTTCCTGATACTGGGAAGCTTTTGTTGTTGTCATTTTGTGTTTTGTCGTGTGTCCCACAGCCTTGCCCATAGTCTGCATGTTTTTGCCTAGGGTCCATTATTTATGTTTAGGACTTGTTTTCACAGTTTTGGTTGTTTGTTTTGCACTTTTTTCAATAAAAATCTGAGCTCGCATCTGTCATCTTGTTTCACAGCAAAGCAGCTGGTAGCCAATAATATGTGATTAAACAAACTAAGGAACATGTTCATTACTGATGTTCATGAAATACTGAGCACAGTGTGTTCATATATAATCGTTAGCTCTGTATGTATTTCAGGTGCTTTCAGTCCCAAAATTCTTCCCTAGCTACACTTCTGAGACACAGAGAGAGTCAGAGAGTGAAACTGGATGTGAGACATTTCCCAGAAGCAAAAACATTTGCTTTAATTCAGAGAGAATTATTCATCTTAGGATATATTATAAATATAAATATTTCTGTTTTATCTGAACGTTAACGTTCTGAATGTTAAAGCTGAAGTGTCTCTAAACTAATTTAGTTTACATAACTCCACACACAACTCCATCAACCCTAAGCCATAGCTATAAACCCTAAACCCTAAATTTCCTGTTTTATATAATAAAGTGCAGACCTCTGTGCAATAAATAAAATAAATTTTAAAAAATGCACTTCTCAGCCCACATGTCTGTCTCCCTATCATATATCTTTCCACTTATTCCTCCTCATCTAATTTCTCTCTATTTTCTTTGTTTTCTGTTTTTATAGATTAATTTCTACTTCTGCAGCTCTCAGTGTCGGGAATGTAAATCACAGGGAAATAAAAATAGAATTCCTAACCCTAGGAGGTTTGATTTTGATCCTATAGTTCAGAGGACGGAGGTTTGTTGTGAAGAGGAACTCTGAGACTTTATTCAGGTGTAGCTCTGTCAAGTTTTTCGTCCCAAGAGACAAAGATGAAACTTCAAAAAGTCCCCTAACAACACACTGAACCATCACCACAGAAACGCCAGGGATCAGATGACGGATGGTGTGTGTTTGACTTACAGAGAACAGACACACACACACACACACACACACACACACACACACACACACACACACACACACACACACACACACACACACACAGCTGCTCCAGTTACAACCACTGAGAAAGAGATATTTAAAGGTGTAGGAGGACAGAAAGGGAGAGAGAAAGAAAGTAGAAGTGATGGTGTGCAAAGTGGATATTAGAATAGTGTGAGAAAAAAGAAGGAAGGAAAAGAAGAAATAGAGACATAATTTAAAACCGAAAACCCTGAATAACAACCCTTACATGTGTGTCTGGTTCATAAATGAGCCTTTCTGAACGACTCATGAAGGTGAACAATTCAGTGTTGATGGCTGCCATAGACTGAGTCATTACCTTTGTTCAGTACACTT
>CM074925.1:27066044-27073926 GCA_037576815.1 Pangasius larnaudii
GGTCAAGTAGTTTTCTCTGTAATATTGAATGTGTGTGTATAGCAGACTCCTCCCCTCTCCTCTCTCCATCTTTCATCACACCCTCTCCATCCTGCTGTTCAGAGAGAGGCCATCTGCACTCTGTGTGTGTGTGTGTGTGTGTGTGTGTGTGTCTGTGTGTGTGTTTGATCCATGTGCAGTATGTTAGCACTGTGCTAAAACTCCACTCCATCAGCTGCTCTTAATCACTTCAGCACAGTGCACTGTGCACATTGCCCATTTGGTTTGTAAACAAAACACACTGTATATTTTATATTTTACAGGAGTGTATTTATGTTAATAATGTAATATTTTTTCTCTATGATCTTATTCCTCTGTCAGAGTCCAGAGGGTATAAACATGTAGTCTTTTTAATTAGGAGTGTTAGAAATAGTCCTTGTCATGTTTGACACAGGTAATATCCACAGTGATTATCCAGAAACAGGGAGGCAAAAGTTAAAGTCAAGTCAAGTGCAGTTTATTGTCATTTCAACCGTATACAGCCAGTTAGTACAGAGTGAAACGAAACAACGTTTCTCCAGGACCAGGATGCTCCATAAGACAAACACAGAGCAACACAGAACTACAACCATAGAACACAGTAAGGAACATAAAAGTGGATTTTCTGAATAAAGTGTTTTCATGCAACACATTTCTGATTAATACGTGCATATTCCAGGGGTGGGAACTGGAATTAGCAGAATCAGAATATTGTCTTAATCTGAACCAGGCAATCAGATTGTGGTGTTTACATGACTCAATACTAATTAGAATACCACCAAATTCTGATATCGGAGTGTTCATGTAAACGTAGCCATAGGGAAATGGGTAATTAACTGGTAACATGTAACTGAATGTATTTGCTTATGTGAGTATCACTGGGAAATGTGTGTATATAAATACGTAAATATGTATATATGTATATGTGTATATCATTTTTCCTAAACTTAGATGTTTAAAATTAAAGGGGGTTTAAAAGCCTCCCTCCCTCTCTCTCTCTCTCTCTCTCTCTCTCTCTCTCTCTCTATCCTGGCTATTTCTTTTCATCATGCAGAGTTTGTTGTATGATTTTAAATATTTATTTGTTATGAGGCAAAGAGGAGAAACAGAAGAATGTGGGATGACAGAATGAGAGCAGGATGTAGATGCCCTGTTTGCTTTTAATATGTACCTTCAAATGATCTCCCTCACTCTGTGTGTGTGTGTGTGTGTGTGTGTGTGTGTGTGTGTGTGTGTGTATTCCTACTTTAAGCAGCATTTTTATGGGATGTAGTGTGTGAGTGTTCCCAGTGTTTGGGCAGGTTATGTCTCTCTTTTCTACTCCATTACGTTACTGTTAACTTTCACAATCTCAGACTTGCTGACCCTCTCACACTACTTTAATCACTTGTGGTCAGTTGTGTTGTGGTCACAGACAAGGCACCAAAATTAGTCTGTAACTGGGAAATTAGGGCTAAAATCATATAGTGTGTGCTAGGCTTAACTCCTCCTTTTTTTCTGTCCTCTTGGTTTCTCTCATTCTGCTGTTTATCTGTTTCTCTCCTCTCTGATCACGCACTCGTTTATCTCTCAATCTCTTTCTCCATCTGCTTTATTTAAGTTTATTGCTATCTCGTCGCCCTCCCATGCCTCCATCCTGTTATGACTGATGACTGATGTGGTAATTGTGTGTTTGATGAACGATGCATTTATTCTGCATTTCAATTTAACACACGCAGGAACAGAAAGGTCACTACAGAGTTTATTACATTTGACTGTAAACACACAAGGACTTCAGAATTAATGCATTCTGAGCTGAGAAAAAGAATAAAAAAAGTAAGAGAAAGAAAGAAATTAAAGAACTAAAAGAAAATATTGAAAATGAAAGAGAATAAAAGATTACAAATAAAAAGTAAGAAAGAGAATGCGCATTTGAATCTTTTAAATTCAGGATTATTCAGGATGATTACAATGGAATAAATGAATATTACAGAAATAATGAAAACATCTCTATTCAGATCCATCCTGCATGTCGATGCTGCTGCGCTGATCACACAGTTTCCTCGAGCCCATTCTCACTGCTGTGTTAAAAATTCATTTTAGCACATCATTTTAGTGACAAAACACCAACAAACACAATAAACATAAACAGTAAACACAACAAACACAATAAACATAAATGCAATAAACACAATAAATGTAAACATAACAAACACAATGCATATAAATATAAATATAACACAAAAATCAACACAATAAACTGTAACCATCACTTACACATGTATTCATTAAACCATCGCTCAGATCGGTCCACCAAACAGGAAGTCCACTCGCTCACAGTCACTTTATTATTCCTATTCTTGTCACATGACCTGCGCGCGCGCACACACACACACACACACACACACACACACACACACACACACACACACAAACACAGCCTTCAAAACTTTAAGCTTCAGGTTAAATACAGTGAACACATAATTATGCTGATGAACTTTAGTTCTGTTCATTTGACTGTTTGTATTAAAGTCTTATGTTTGTCCTGTGGCCCTGAGCCGAGCACCACTATTTCCCCCAGTTCTCCTTGTTTGACTAATTGCCTAGTTCCCATAGTCTTATATGCCTTTTACACTGCACATATTTTCCATTGTTAAAGCACTATACAAATAAAATTTAATTGAATAAGCAAGAATCAACCCCATAAATAATATATTCTTTACATCAGAAATGTACATTCAATAGACAATAATGAATAAAACAACGGAGTGCTGATGAAGCCATTAGATCTGAGGACACCAAACTGATTTAACCAGTTAGGAAATAAAACACTGTTATGGACAGAATGATATTGAGAAAGGGCACACACGCACACACACACACACACGCACACACACACAGGGGGAGACAGAGAGAGGGATATAATTATGCGAATGTTAAATAGGGCTCACACAATTATATCACACACTAAAAAGGTCATTTGGTGAAAGTGTGTGTGTGTGTGTGTCTGTGTGTGTGTGTGTGTCCCACTTGAAGAATGCATTAGCGCAGTGTTCCAGTGGCATCTTCTTATAGTAAAGCTTCTTCAGATCCTTCATACTCAACTTCCCATTTTTATTGCGATCCAACAGAGAAAACCAGCTCTGACAGAGAGACAAATAGATATAGAGAAAGACAGAGAGAGAGAGAGAGACAGGAGATGAGCTTTTTTATTTTTTTAATTTTGGCATGCTGTAGCAGGTATTACATCACAGCTATCAATGTGTCTTCTTTATTCTATATACTGTATATATATTTGTTAAGATGTTGGACTACTGTTCTGGAGGTTGTGAGTTCACATCCCAGAACTGCCAAGCTGGCACTGCTGGCCCCTTGAACAAAGCCCATAACCTTCAGCTGCTCGGTTGTATAAATGAGATAAATATAAGTTGCTCTGGATAAGGGCATATCCTATAATGCTATAAATGTAAATCTGTTTGTAAGTTTTTTTTCCTGTGGTGTAATAAAGAATCTAATGATATTTTTCAAGCAATGTTCTTTCCATTTTAATGATTTAGTGCTCTTCCAGTGAAAGTTCCATGTTTGTTCATTCCTCAGCTGTTAATTGTACCATCTTTCTTTTTTTATATACAGACATGTTCGTAAGAGCTTTATATATTGTGACAATGCGAGACCACTGAAGGGCTGAACACAGACACCAAGAGGCAGTGATGTAGGGAATGTGCTCTTTATTTTTCAAAGTGGTGCAGGAATAAAGTGGGGATGGAAGAGCTGGTGGCTGGTGAAGCTTGTTGTAGTCTTGGGGTTGTGCGTAGCGAGCCGGCAGCCATGGCGCAATGACGAAAATCTAGGGGGCACGGCAGACACTCTCAGACGGTGTGGAGGTCAACATGCAGAGGCAGTGGCTATTCTTCCCCGCTTATGTTCACTTCTGGTAAGGAAAAAGAGACAGACATTAGTACAGTACAGTGTTTTTCAGATAGCAGCTTCTGGCTCCTTTTGTAGCCCTCTGTCTTCTCCAAAAGAGTGAGACGGCACCGTGGCACTCATTGGCTGCCAGCCGTGCTGTGTTAAATCGCTCAGCCTCGCAGCCATGTGCACTCCAGCTGTCCAAAACAATGGGGGTGCTTTACCTGGCTGCTGCAGGCAGAAGTTGACGGGGCTCACCTTCTCAAGGACTGTTAAAGGACCTTGCCATCCAGCCAGGAATTTGTAGGAGGCATCAAGAAGAAGGAGGAGGACCTTGTCGCTGGGCTGGAACTCACATGACTGAATGAGATGGTTGTGGGCCCTCCTCTGCTTTCACTGGGCAGGCTCCATATGTTCCTTCATGATGGGCATCACCTTGTCTATCCACTCCTGCATCTCTTGAACATAGTTGACAATGGAGCCGTAGGGGGAGGGCTGCTCTTCCCATTCCTCCTTGGCCACGTCCAGCAGTCCCCGAGGTTGCTGTTGAAAAGCAGCTGGAGCATCCTTTTCAGTGTCTGATTGAATCGCTCTACCAGCCCATCGGTCTGGGGGTGGTAGACGGACGTCCTCAGGTACTTCACCTGCAACAATTGACACAGATCTGCCATTAGTTTAGACATAAGCTGAAGAGGAGTAGGATCTCATGGGCAATGTTCCAGGAGGTGGCCTTCCGAAGTGGAACTGCCTCGGGGTAGCAGGTGGCATAGTCCACAATGACCAAGATGTACTCGTGGCCCTGGGCAGACTTCGGCAGCAGCCCTACGAGGCCCATGCCTACTGGGCGCCGATAATGGGGAGAGGGATGAGCGGTGCAGAAGCAGGCTTGTAGAGGGTTGGAAATGGCCATAGGAAATGGTCCTTCAGCTTTTCCAAGGTATTGCGGGCCCCCAAGTGCCCCCCCCCCCAGCGTGTGTGAGTGGGCCAGTTGTATGATGGCCTGGGTACAGGGACGGGGGACCACAAGCAGCTCGCAGGGTTGGCCTTGCCTCCCCGTTTTGCAGTACAGGAGGCCCCCATGCACCAGGAATTAGGTGGCTGGCAGTCAGGAATTAGGTGGCTGGCCTCTCTTAGCATCCTCTTTCTGTTCCCGGCCTAAGTTCCCCTCTCGGGTGACCTGAAAAAAAATACAGAAGACAAAGGGTTAGGGGGGATGGAGGTCTCACCTGCTGAGGTCGCTCCAGCATCTCCTTCGCCCTGGCCATGCAGGCCTGCCAGACCCTCGGCCATGCCATCCTGGTTCTCCTCTTCCATGGCACTTTCTAAGTTCTGGTTGTGGTGAATCCGGACCAGTCTCGGGCCAGGAGCAGGGGCACAGTGAGCACCGGGATGAGGCCACTCCTTAATCTTACACTGATGTGGGCCGCTGGAACCTCCCGGATGTCCCCGTGCATGCAGGAGACCGTCAGGGAGCCACTGGGTTTGGGAGAGGGGAGGAGGGAAGGACAGGCCAGGGTGACTGTGCTCCCAGAGTCCAGGAGGGCAGAGACTGTCATGCCATTGACCTCAACAGGCAGCAGATCCCTCAGGACCTGGTCCATTAACACCCTCTTGACAACCTCTTGACAAAGAGGAGTTCAGGCTGCAGCTACCTCTTGGTGATTCGTAACAGTGTGTCCATCTGGCCGCGAGGGGTGGCTTTTGGGTTATAACTCCAGCAATGCAGCTCTGCCCCTGCACTGGTGGGGGAGAGGCCACAGTGTAGAAGAATCTCACTCTTGACAGTGTTGTACTGGGCGGCTTCATCTGGTGAGAGAGCATGGTACGCCAGCTGGGCCTTTCCCATGAGGATGGGATTGAGGGCGTGGGCCCAGTCCTCCTTGGGCCACTGAAGCCGTGTGACACTCCTTGGGGCACTGGGCCGCTCATGGGTGGTGACTTGGAGGCCACAGGCCAGCTGCTGTGTCACAGCCTGCTGCTGCAGGCTTGTCTGGAGGAATTGCTGGAATACAGTGTCCATCGTGGTGCTAGGTGCTGTGTTCATGCCCGCATCCTCCACCACTGTCACAATGCGAGACCACTGGAGGGCTGAACAAAAAGAGGCAGTGATGTGGGGAACGTGCTCTTTATTTTTCAGAGTGGTGCAGGAAAAAAGTTGGGGTGGAAGTGCTGGTGGTTGGTGAAGCTTGGTGAATTGGGTGTCATTTTGGCGCAGTGTGTGGCGAGCTGGCAACACTGGCACGACGACGAGACTGAAGGGGCACAGCAGACTCTCTCAGCCCAGAGCGGAGTGGTCCCCCCTTATGTCCAAAACAGTGGGGGTGCTGAACGGGCGTTGTCCTTTCATCACCCTACTGGCAGTCGTGTGAGGAGCGCTGCATTTCTTCCGTGTGCGGGCTGCCGGCCTTCCGTCACAATATTTTACAGATAATCCTTTGACTTTTCTTCTCTTACATTCTTACTTACAAATGTATCTTTTTTATCAAAGTAATATCTAACTTGAAGGTATCTGTAGAAGTCTTGATTCTTTAATAGAAACCTTTTTTCAGTGCCTGAAATCTAATCAACCTTCCTTTATGAATCAAAGTACATATGACTGTAATTCCTTTTGCTGTCCAAATTTTAAATCAAATATCTAATTTATTAAAATCTGAGTCATATGTTCCCCAGGGATGTAATTTTATATACTTTGCTAGATCATACTTTCTTACTATGATTTTTCCATACATTTAAAGTCCGCTTCAACCATGAGCTATTTTATGTGTCCTTGTATTTCATTATGTGCTAACATTGCCTGTATCAGAATATTATTAATTTCTCTTTAATTTTCTACTGAGTCTTACTGTGATGCACAAGTATGCCACTGTATGCCACTAAGTTACATGTGCAGTGCAGATACATAGTAATCTTGTAATGATGGCAGAGCCCAAACATCCTTTTCCTTTGGTTGTAATGTTTTGAAGTTTTTTTTCTCTTGCCACAAAAGTTGTGATAGCCTCTTAGCCCATTCTGTAAAATGTTTCAAATGTACCTCAGTTGGTATGGTCTGAAACAAATAAAGAAAACGCAGTCATGTATTCATTTTAATTATATCAATTCTTGATTCCATAGTCAAAAAAGAATGTGATTCCCAATATTTAAATCTTCTTTAATCTTTGTTATAAGTAGCCAAAATTCTGCATTATTTTGATAGATTCTTTGGTAAGATTACTCCTAATCTAATTTCCACTTTATCCCAGATCAACAACTGAATGGTTAAAGAATAAAAAATGAAGGTGTTTAAATAGTCAAGTAAAAGTCCAGACCTCAACCCCAGTGAGATGCTGCAGAGGGATCTTAAGAGAGCTATGCATGAATACTATCAAACATCAATGAGCTGAAGCAATGTTGTAAAAAAGAGTGGGCCAAAATTTCTCCAACACAGTGTGATAGACTGATAAACTCCTACAGAAAACATTACTTCAAGTTATTGTTGCTAAAGGTGGCTCTACATGTTAATGAATCATAGTGTGTATTTATTTTTTTCCACCTGGTTTCTGAATGTTGGTTTACTTTTGGGAGAAAAAAATGACTACATATTGAAATCTGTTGTGTTTTTTTTGTTGTCATCTGAGATTATTTATTTGATTATAAAAGTTGGTGAGGATTGCACAATTGTTTCTTAGGCCATGATAAATTAAAAACATAGAATTGAAGGAGGGTGTACTTTCTTTTTCCCATGACTATTTGTCCAATTATCTGAGTCAAATGCTTTTTCAGCTTCTTCTTCTTCTTCTTCTTCTTCTTCTTCTTCTTCTTCTTCTTTCGTCATTTCCCTTCAGGGGTCACCACAGCGAATCATCACTCTCCACCTATCTCTATCTTCTGCATCCTCAACACTTGCAACCAATAGCTTCATCTATTACCTCCATATACCTCCTCTTTGGCCTTCCTCTTCGCCTCCTGCCTGGCAGCTCCATGTCCAACATTCTCCTAC
>CM074925.1:27088714-27091214 GCA_037576815.1 Pangasius larnaudii
TAACACCTACACTACTGATATAACACCTACACTACTGATATAACACCTACACTACTGACTTAACACCTACACTACTGATATAACAGCTGTTACTGATTTAACACTTACAGTATCATCATGTAATAATGAAATAAACTCTAATATAATAAATCAGATTAATAAATTGAGTGAAAATGTGAATCAAATTAGTCAAAACTTACAAAGTTCAATTCACTTAAGTAAGTAGTTTAAAAGATTCACATACACATTCTTATGATGACAGACAGAGAGACAGACAGATAGAAAGACAGAGAGACAGATGGAGAGACAGATAGGTGGATAAATGTGTTGTTGCTTCTCTGTCTCTGTGTCTCACTCTCACTGTCTCTTGCTCTGTCTGCCTCTCTCTCTCTCTCTCTCTCTCTCTCACTCTCTCTCTCTCTCTCTCTCACTCTCTCTCTCTCTCTCTCTCTCTTTGCAGGACCCATCGCTCTCTCTCCTCCTCCATGATAAGCTGCAGATTCCCAGCAGCCCGAGGAAAGCGTGGAACGAGCATGAGAGCCGCTGTGATGTTTGCTTCACACACTTGAGCCAGTTAAAACAGGAAGCTGTGCGACTCGTGCTCACCTGTGACGTGTCACCTGGGTCTCCGCCCTCTCTCGCCTCATTGGTGGGTACGAGGAGCCTTATCCAAGGCTCCACCCCTACCCACCTGCCCGGATCCTACCATTCTGTCACTCCTTTCTCCTCCTCTAACAGTGCGGTTTTGGCCTCCAGCGTCTCATCAACCTGTAGTGCAACCACCGCCGCTAGCGCTAGCATTAGCAATGTTAGCATTAGCAGCCCTCATCATACCAAATATGGCACCAAACCCAACACACTCGGTGTGGAGAAGAAGACCGGCTCTCTGGCACACACACACCCTGAAAACACCTGGTCACCTGCACACTTGTCTCGCTCCAATGGAGTCACACTCTTCCCTTATCAGGTACGACATAAGCATCACATAAAACTAGGGCTGTGTCCTAAACCACACACCTTCATTATGTAGTGCACTATTTTCAGACTTCACAGTTTTATAAACACGGCTTCAACTAGAGTGTCCATAGTGAAGAGAGAGAGTGGTTTGGGGCGTGCCCACAGTGATTCAGCCTCTCTCTATCTGTCTTTCTCTCTCTCCGTCTGTCTCTGCAAGGAAGTCAGTTAGGCTGCTTTTATTCTGTTACAGTCCTTAAAACGGCACATTGATTTTATGAATAATTCATGAGCTGAATGTTAATTATGGTGTTTGGTGAACTTCACGTCTCCGCAGGTCTGTGTCAGGAACATGAAGTTAAGGAGTGAAAACACAACACTGATGTTTGATATTACACCTTTAATCTTTCAACACAGTTTAGAGTAGTGTTATATATTTGATGTTTTGCTGTAATTCACACCTGGATATAACTGAGGAACAGAACAGAGCGACTGCTCTCTCAGACAAGAAGCTGCTAATCTGTAACTTTCAGGGTACAACTGATGGCTTCCAGCGTTATGAGTTACCTTTATGTTACCTGAGCATGTGGGAGGAGTAACTTACTGGTCTGATCCTGAGTTTCCTGATGTTACTGGACATCTATGGCAGTCATTACTTGTCCCTCAATGTATTTATATCAGAGCAGCTGGGACCAGAGTTTGACTTTGTAATGGTTTCATCACTCCCGAGGTTGTAGGACCTGAAGACCCTGTACATACCTCTGTGGACCTAATGAACAGTGTTTCTGGACTTCAAAGCAGTGTGGTAATGCCCAAGATTTTTGGTGTGTCATGCTCCTTCCACCTCTACTGGAAAGTTCCAGGGAGTGATTGTGGAACCTCAGGTTCAGGTGGAACTATGTGGATTCTGTCCTGGCTGTGAAATAGTGGACCAGCTCTTCACTATTTACACATAGTTTGGGGTTAATGGGAGATCTTCAACTCAGTCTTCATGTTCTTTGTGGATGGGGAGAGGGTTTATATGCTTGTGGCTTGAAGTGTTTGGTATGAGGTTTTCTAGGAGGTGCTGCGTTCTTCAGTCCATGTCCATACAGAGTGAGGGTTTTAATATCGTTCTTGTTGCTTGTTTAGTGTTTTTCTTCTTCATGAGTTTCATGGGTAGGATGTTGAGGTGTAACTGTGCACAGAAGTGTATCTAGTGTGAATATCAGGAACGGCATAGGCAGATAAAGTTGTTCTGTTTTCTTCATCACGTGAATATCAACGTGAATATCAACAGGTTTACAGGAAACAGTCTGCAGATCAGCATCTTCAGTTCTGAGGTTCTGGTTTCTCCCAGAGAAGGAGGAGAACCCTCTCCAAGTGGAGGAATTTGTATTTTATAATATTTTTGAGTGGAAGTATGTGAGAGTGTGATTGATGTGATTGATGTGATTGATGTGATTGATGTGATTGATGTGATTGATGATCTGGCAGTGTCAGTACGGTCACTGTCCTGACCCATCGTTGTGAAGTCATCTCCTGAGCAGTGAGGGTGTGATCTTGA